>JAESVK010000335.1:316994-337265 GCA_017140935.1 Hamamelis virginiana | reverse complement strand
ATACAGTGAGATGACTTAGCAGAATGAGGTTTATTTTTACTTAAAATAAGTCAAAGTAGGAAATTTTTATTTTAGCAAATCCTAGATCCATCAATACAATGATAATCTTAATTCTCAAGAATTAAAACTCCTAATAGTTTTTTTCTTCCCTTTTTTTTTCCAAATCAACATGTCATTAAAGTTTTTTGAATGAGAAGTCCAAATATCAGTTAATAAATGGGGGAAAATATTAAAGTTTTGAGGATACCCCCCACCCCAGCCAAACTCTTACTAGGGATGTCAATTTTGTGGGTTCACCTGGAACCTGCTCCGCCCTGTTCCTATTGGGACATGTTTGGAGATATCTTAATAGTGTTAGGGGCGGGTTTGGGATTTTTTTGGAAAACCCTATAGGGCTCAGGGCGGGTTCGGTGCGATGACTTAAAAATCTGCCCCGCCTCGATTATATATGTTTATATATTTTTATTGTATTTATTTTATGGGTATTTTACAATTAAGTCCCTCCTTTATAAACTGAAATATCAATCATGCCCCTTAAGGGATTTAGTTTATTTTACTCTTAAAAGTAGTAATTATTTTTAATGTTCATCGATGTATTTTGTAATTTGTTTTGATGTTGAGTAAACTGAAAAAAATAGAAAGAAAATAACTTGTGGAAATTACCTTAATTCTAATATTGTATTTGGTTAAGTTGAAAATGATTGATAATTTAAAATTTAGAACTCTAGTTTCATTTCTTTTTTTTTCTTTTTGTGAGGCATTACTGCACATGTTGAATCTTTATAATTTTTTAAGCTTATTTAGTAATTTTATTTATATCAATTTAAAATAAGATATGCCCTGCCCCGCCATAGTAAATGGAACGGGCCGGTAACGGGATGGAGTCTTTTAATTGTGATGAGAATGAAATTCCCATTCCTGACCCATCACGGATTTGGGATAAAAATGAAGTATAATTTTCTTAAATAGAACAGGATTGGGAAAGGAGTGACCCGTCCCAAATCCACCCCGTTGACATCCCTACTCCTGCGTTCATGTACTTAATTTTTCACAAAATTCTTCATAAAAATTTATGGTACGTTCATTTGTTGCTTTCCTTAACACAATTTATGGATCACATTATGAAACCTATTTGTCTTCTGGAACCAGAAAGCAGTGCGCTTTTTTAAGGGGGGAGAGATACGAGTATACCACTAAACCACACATTCATTACACGAAAATTCCTGGGACTTAAAACAGAGCATACACATTCACATCCCATATTCACAGCATACACATTCATATCCTGTATTCACAGCATACAAAAAACAAATAAAGGTCTTCATGCATTGTAATACCATTATGAACAAGAACATAGACACTATTCATCAGCCAAACATGTCAGAAAATAGACTCAAGTGACCGACCGACACGGTATGCAGAAGAACCTCGAGCAGCACAAATAATGAAACAAAATATTCTTCCAAAACAAACTGCGAAATTGATAGATGTCAGTCCTGCCTACTTGCCAAGCACAACTCATGCAACTCATTGAGTATCCACTCCTCCCCCGTGTGCCCACCCAAGACAAGGACCCTGGTTCCCCCAACTACACAGGTGCTATGACCCCAAGCAAATTTAGGAGGATGGCCAGGGACGTTGAGAATCCTCCATGACGGTTTCTCCTCAGAAGGATCCAACAGGAAGAGCTGAGATGGAGAATGCAGCCCGGCAATAGAACCACCAAAGATAATAATCCTCCCACAAGGCATGGTTACGGCAACATGATCAAGTCTAGGAGGAGGAACTACTGCACTCTGGCTGCCTATGCCCATGAATGCACTACACTCCAGTTGCCTCCACTGTGGCTCTTCATCTTCCAAATCAATGGTGTAGGCCTCACCTGATCGCAACCTCAAGTTCCCGCTTTTGGCAAGCCCACCAAACATAAGAATTTTTGTCCTTCCATAAACCGAGAGTGAATGTCCCAATCTAGAGGGAGGAGCCCATGAGGTTGGAATTTCTCTCCACATTGGTTTGTCTGTAGTGAGATCCAATAAGTATGTGTCGCTGAGGAGTACCCCGGCATCTGTGCATCCACCCGAGACAACCAATTTAGAGCCTTCTATTGTGCAGGAGCTATGCCAAGACCTAGGAAGAGGAGGGGTTCCGCCAGATACTTCTTTCCATGTCGGCTGTTTGGCATCTAAGTCGAGAACAAACACGTCATTGAGTAATCCTTGCTTCCCACATCCCCCAAACACCACCAACCAGGAACCATTCACACATGAGAGAGTATGACCCCAGCGCCCTGGTGGGGATGATTCCACACTCACCCGGCGCCACTGTGGATTTGCAGCATCAAGATTAAGAACAAATGTGTCGTCCATCGGCTGCATGTTAACTCCTTGCCCTCCAAACAAGACAAGGCGATTTCCAACCGCACATGCACTAAAATTGCAGCGTGAAGGCTCCACTGCACCTCCAACTGTCAGTTTTCTCCAACAAACAGCTTCAAGAGTGGTCAGTTCCCTAGCCAGACGGCCCCAGCCTAACTTTTTAGTCATCATTTCCAATGCACCTGTGACTTCTCTGCCCCATGCATTTTGACATACCATCTTCCTCACATGCTCATTCTTTGTTAATTGACGAATCCTTCTGCATACAGATCCAATGGATGCAACATCCCTTGGTGTCAAACGAGATAAAATGTTGTGGGCCAAGACCTCATCAGAGAGTTGAAGAATCCCACATATTTCTTGATGGTAGCTGTATGGTGACTGTCCACTCATAGGAGAATATTTACCCGACTGATCGTACTGCTGATTGCAAGTCTCTTTGAAAACTGGATATGATACATGATTTAAATCTATATTTGCTTCAGAAAACACTTGAATACCTATTATATGTGTAACAATTCCATCATCATCATGTATAGGCGCAAGTCTTAGCCTGTTCACCAAGGGAGTACCATCCTTCCTGAAATTGAGGAGCTCACCTTGGAATTCAACACCTTCCTCGAGACACTTTCTGATTTCAGAAACAACAACGGGATCCACCAAAGGGTGCCGTCTTTGAGCACGAGGGTCCCTATATTGTAAGAACCGACTGAAACAAAAAATACAAAATGGATTAACATCATTCCTTTGCAACATTAGATTATCACAATAGATGGTAAAATAATGGAGATACCGATAGAAGCACAAGTATAGATGTTAATTTTTATAAGTAGATACATATATTAATGAACTCAAAAAGAATATACTTTCAGAATAAAAGTAAATAAGTTCAAAAAAATCTATTAAACTGCATGTACTAGAGTTAATTTCAAGTGTTATACATGTCAGGAAAACTAACTTCCATGCTCTGTCAAGCATATAGGCATACATCCTATCCCAACAGGGCACTCCCTAAGGAGCAGTAAAAAAAGAAAAAAAGAAAAAAAGAAAAAAATGAAAGGAGCAATTATCAAGAATATGATGGAGAAGATATACAGTGTTAGTTTCAGAAGATTATATTAATCAAAACATAATATGGTTACACATTACAACCACAATATGAATATAATGGAATCAAGGAAACTTTAATCAACCTCAAACAGAATTCCCTGGAGAAGCCACCTAGAGGTGGAAACTAAATAATATATAGGGATGGCAGCGGGGAGAGTATGAAACAGGCCACCCCCTCCCCAACCCCAACACTGACCCTATAAGTATACTCCCATCCCATTTGTGGCCCAAACCCAAGACAGGTTTGGTCTAAGAATCCCATCCCCATCTACAAAATAAAAGCAAACCTGTCCCTGTCTTGGCCCATCCTGTTTAATCTCTAGCATTTACACATTCCTATTTGCAAAATCCAGCAAAATACAGGCACACAGCTCACAACACAAAGTATCATATAATACTAAAAAATTTGCAAGTAGACATATATGAAGACTAATCGGGAGAAAGAAAAAAAATTCAAACACCACAACGAGCCAATTTACACACTTGAATCAATGTTTTATATATATATATGCACAAGCTACATGCTTACATAAGCTTATGCTGACAGGATCATTTCTATATATATATATACAGAACCGATCCTGTAAGGACGTCCTTACACTTCTTATCATCAGCCTAGTGCACTTTCACTGGGAGTGGTGTTTTGAAAAACCAACTGTTGGATTAGATAATCTTCGTATGAATGTCATGCTTACCAAAAATCATAGTGATCCAATGGTTGGTTTTTAAAATATAGAAATATGAACAACTTTGACAGCATCCAACGGTAAATACTGTGAAAGTATTATATGGACTGCATTTTGAAAACTGATTATCAGATCATTGTGATTTTTGGCAGACATGACAATCATAAGAAGATTATCAAATCCAACTGTTGGTTTTTCAAAATATCTATCCTATTGTTCCCAGAAGGGATGGGCTAACGATAAGAAACGTAAGGACGTCCTTACAGGATTGATACATACATACATATGCATGGGATAGGTTCCATTGACCTATATTTTAACTTATATTTTTACCTATGGTTTACAAAGCCCAACGTGGGAGTTGTATTGTTAACTGTTTATGGTTTATTGTCAGTCAAGTCTAACTCAGAGCAAATTGTAGCCAAGCAAGGTCTAGAAATAGAGGTTATACAACAATCATGCTTAATGGGATTTTTTTAGACTCAGTGAGCTGGAAGAATCAGCTTCAAAGAATAAAACTGGACAAGTAGATAGGTCAGAGAGATCCAGGCAGGAGGAGTAGGCAATTCTGCATCCACTTTAAACACTTAATAACCCTCAAAGGGAAGCCCTTAATTTTTTAGGTCAAAGAGATCCAGACAGGAGGAATAGGCAATTCTGCATTCACTTTAAACACTTAATAACCCTCAAAGGGAAGCCCTTAATTGTCCAAAATTAATGCAACAAAGATGCACTTAGATTTCCTCAATGAAAATATGTCTAAAATTATATAAGATAACAATAAAAGGTGCCCATAAGTTCAAAACTCCCAAAGAACAAAAAGTATGAATATTTAAGCTTACCCATTCTGTCACTCATGGCCTGCTCGGAATTGTATTATGTTCATGACATAAAATTTGAACTTATAAATAGAATGAAGCCACATTCACTTTGCAAAACCAATTCCACATTACAAATATAACAAAGAAGTAACTGAGCAATAAGCATAAAACAATTGAATTTAAAAGCTAGCAATATGGCCTTGTTAAGTAATGCATCAGCTTTCCATCAACTTGCCACTTAATCACACATTTGAAAATGAACTCAGTTCCGAGGCTATCAAGTTAATGCACAAACTATCAAGGACAAGAAAAAGATGTATCAAACTAGAGACTATCCATCCATAATAAATCCAGTCCCTTCATGCACGCACACTTGGAAATATCTATATCTCTTTCAAGGACAGATTGTTCAAACACTATATGTAATATCAACAGTGAATATGTACGGAGCTACATATATGATACAGCTCAATACAAAAGCAGCAACCTTTCGTGAGGAACAGTAGTTTCACCAGCTCCTTATGTTCCAGTTTCCCCCTATCTTTCTTGTATCGTCAAAGAATCTAAAAAATTAATATCATATTTATATTTCTTTTTCCAAAATGATTTACTAAGACACTTTTCATATTGATTATGTTCTTACTGCTTGTTATGTCAATAGTGGAATGCCCATATCCTTTCTTAATTCTCATTTCTCTCACATTCAGTCCCATATAAATCAGATTCGCAGAATATTCCATGATTTTTAGTGAATGCCCATATCTTTATTAATTCTCATTTCTCACATTCAGTCTCATATAAATCAGATTCGCAAAATATTCCATGATTTTTACCAAAAGATTTACATTTAGTCTATTACTCTGTTTGGTGGCTGAGAAAACAAAATAAAATTTAGAATTTTGAAACCAAGAAACAAGAAGCAGAAATTCCCAACCAATTTGTCTAATATAACTATTGGAATAAATCTTAAATTCTTCATTTTTTTTGCAAACCAAAACAAAATAAAACAAAACAGACGGAATTTCATTTTTCTCAGCAACCAAACGAAGGGTAATACAACAATTCCATTTATTAATATGCCAAAATTTCTTTTCTTTTCTCGATTTTCTCAGCAACCAAACAGAGGGGGAATCGAATCAGAGAAATCAGAAGAATTGGAGAAAGCCTTACCAGTTTCGACCGAGAACCTCGTCCGCGCGGTAACCGGTAAAGATCTCGAAGATGGTGTTGACATAAATGATCGGACAATCAGGTTCTAAAGCGTCAGAGACGACGAAAGCTGAAGGTGCCATAGGGTAATAGAAGTTTCCTGGCTTCAATGGAAGCTCGCTACCTTCCTCCTCTTCTTCATCTTCCCGTTCAACGTCCCGTGCGCATTTTAACCTCTTCCCTGAGCCACGAACTGGTCCGGCCTCTTCATAATCCACCGGTATGGCCATGTTCAAAGACTCTTTGTCTCTTCTCTCTGCAAATTGAAACTGCTGGGACTTTGCCAAAGAGTTCTGAATATATAAGTAGTTAAAGATGGGCAACAGAAATGCCCTGTTTAGGCCACTAAATTACAAGAAGCCCTCCAAGTTCATAAATTTGGCTGTAATTCCTTTTTCTTATATTTCTCTAGACGTAGATATTTGGCTTAAAGTTTTTTTTTTTTTTTTTTTTTTTTCAAGTAATATAAACCTACCCTATCCCAAGCATCTCTAATATTAATAAATAAATAAGTATCTATATATTTTTATATATTCGAAGACTCTCTTCTAAAAATAAAAATACACATATATGAAAAGTCAATATTACACTGTAAATTATACTATTTGTTAGAATTGGATTCAAAAGTCTCTCGAGATTATTTTTTATATAATGAGGTTCAAACCGTTATATTTTATCTCATTAGATCCTTGAGATTTAATGTAATAGTACATTAGGTCAATTTAAAAAAAAAAAAAAAAAAAAAAACACTTAATTAAGTAACTAGGGCTAGCCTAGTTGGTGAGGATGCAGGGAAGAAATGGTTAGGATTAAGTTAGGTCAAAGAGTTGAACCTTCTCCAATGTAACCATTTTTTTTTTTTTTTTTTTTTTTGGAAAAAAAAAAAGTTTGTCCTTATATTAAAACCCAATAACTTCATTATTTCTCCTCAAATATTACTTTTATCATTACAGACTAGGCACCCATCGCCTCAGTAACCTCCATGGTAACATTCCAAAGTACAAAGAAACCTTTAAGGAACTTCAACTTAATCAGCAGCATCGATCGTTTGATTGGTAGGGTCCACTATGGTAGTTTAGATTATCAACACACTTGATTGTGGCAGAGAGATTCGGAATAAAACCGAATGTTGTAACATGGTGCTCGAGGCATCCTGCAACTAGACGTGGGTACGTCAGATCTGCCACAAATTTTCCATCAAGTCTTATATAGATTGTGAATCATAAATTCAAAACAAAAAAAAAAAGAAGATTTTCTTTCGCCCCCTCTCGCTATTCTAATGTCCTTGCCGGCTCTCACTTTGAAGATGTTAATAATTGGCATGTCGGGTTTGTACCTAAACCAATATCTTTCCACTTACTAATTTTTCTTGATGAATTACTTTATAAAACATGTTTCTCCCATCCTTCTAATAATAATTATTTTATCTCTCCCCATTTCTTATAATAAAACATTTTTTTTTTTTGAAATATAATATGGTAGGATTGAAGAGTTTTAAGGCAACTCATATCTCCTAAGTGGATGACGGCATGAGTTATCATCATAATTTATTTCTAATTGGTCTCATAAATAAACTCTTAGAATCCTATATATAAAAACATCATTATCTTACTGCATTTCTCCTATGTTAGTTCTCTCTCTATAAGAGACAACACCATAGCTCTTGGACTTAAAGACTTGAATCCATCATAGGGGAAACTCTAGCTAGTATCCATTCCTTTAACCGTAGGTCTCGAAGAAGGATAAATTTCTATTTTTATTGTTTGAAAAGAAAAAGAAAATCAAAGGTTTGAGCCACATACAAAAATGCACAATTTATTATTTCTTTCAATAAAAGTTATATAAATTTTACAATTTGTAAAATTATCATATTGGATCAAATTGTTGGATTGAACATTGGTACGTACTAACAGATTTAAATACGAATATAAAAAATATACAAAAGCAAATATTCTATTATACTGTCACATTAAATGATTAAAAAATTTGATCTTAAATTTTAATCAATCATTTCAACAATGCAAAAAAAAAAAAACAACTTTGAAAGTGTTTTGGGAAAACAATGTGCAAATAAAATGGTTAGTACCCATTTGAAAAAGATATATATTTTTTTTTTTTAAATTTGGTTCATAGCATTGAGTGGCCATGCCTAAATAGTACATGTATCAGTAATTGGGGTTGAATAATATAGGATCCATGATTTAATAATCGGCCACGTGCATTGTCCTAGTCTTTTCTCTATCTGCACCGTCCTAATCAGGGAGATATTTCCATGAAGATATCTTTTGTGTGTATTTTATAGATATTTTTCACCTTACCAAATGTCAAAATCTAGTGTCCACTTTTTGGCTGACACGATTGGGACCCTTAGGTCCCCTACACTTTTTCAACCTTGGTCAATAATTCTCAGAATAATTTAAAACTTTATACAAATATTTTATTTATATATCCAAATTAATACTTAATTGAACCAAATTAAAAATATCAATAAATTTTTATTTGAACCTAAAAATTTACAGTACCTGCCATATGAACTAATGAATGAATACATTATTTATCAAAAGAAAAATACTTTATATCTCAAAAAAAGAAATGTCTTAAATGATATGGCTCATAATCTAATCATTCTCTTTTTTAATAAGTTTTTTATTGATAATAAATGAAATCGTAGGATTCATTTGAAATAATTTTTTTGGACATATAGCATTATTGATACATTAACTAATCCATATATTAATAATAATAAAAAAAAAAGCTATATTTTCCAAAATACTTGTCCCAAAAATGTATCCCGAATGATGCGACGAATCATCCGACCCTTCTCTTTTTTAACAATTTCTCTTTCCATAATAACTGAAGAATTATGATTCATTTGGAATATTATGGAAATAATTTTTTGTGATATATAGCATTACTAATAAAAAAAAAAAAAAAATCTATCTAAGTAGTTTGATTTTTTCACCTTCTAAAATTTTATTTCGAATTGAATAAAAAAAAAAAAAAAAAAAAAAAAGCAAAATTTTTTTTTTTTTTTTATAAATAATTTTTTGCTTTTAAAAAAAATTTGTAATATATAAATTGATATTTGTATTTGACTAAATTTTATTTTTAAAAAATTCATATTATTTGTATTTGACTAAATTTTTAATTCATAAAATTAAAATATCGTTAAGGATATATATATTGATATTTTTGGTGAATCTACAAAGCAACATCTATGTATAATTACTAATTAGACGGAACATAAAAAAGATAAAATTACAGTGGCAGCATTGTAGTTAGAGGAGAAGTGGAGGGCAAGTTTTAACGGTGGGACGTCCACGTGGTGTAGTGGTCAACACGTGTCCGAATGATATTTTGTGAGAAAATATCTCGGTCCTAAACGGCCACCGCCTTCCACGTCATCCATTTGTTCTTTAGATATTTTCTGACTACGGATGTGGCGGGAATCCTGTGACAATCCTTGCATCACCCCTTGAGCTCTTTTTTATTTTTATTTTCAAATAATGGAAGGGAGGGGATTCGATTCTCGACGAATTCTACTCATAATTGTTTTTCTACCTTCCATCACTGATCACTCCTTGGGCTAATGCCAGCAAATGAGTTTTAATTCTATTGATTTTTTTATACTTTTTTATGAAAAATTATTAGAAAATCTAAAATTGAATATAAAGGATGAGTAAAAATAATTTATACCAAGAGAACCAAATTATTACCATTAAATTTAAAATTATTTGAAATGAAAATTGTAAAATCTAAATTCATTTTTATGAAAGACTACATTCCTTAAATATCTTTTCCAGTCGATTAATCTTGGTTTAAAATTTGAATTATGGTAATCAGATTCTATATTTCCTTTTTATATTATCTTCATTATATATATATAGCCATGTTGTTATAAGGTGCATCTTGCTCAACTTTGCGTAAGATGACTTGTGTAGAACCCACTGCATGACAATGTTTAAATAACAGACCATTGGATTAGATGAACTGTTCATGAATATATTTTTTTCCAAAAATCACAGTGATCTAATTGGTAGTTTCTGAAAAATGTCATGGTGAAAAATTGTGACATTTTTGTTATTCAAAATGTTATCACTTTTTCTTAGTTGGTTTTTATGAAAAATCGATTGTGGGATCACTGTGATTTTCAGAGAACATGAAATTCATAAGTAGTTCATCTAATCCGATGATCGATTTTTCAAACTTTGTTTTGCAATAAGTTCTATTCAAGTCACCCTATATAGAGTTGTATAAAGTGCACCTTATAACAATATGACTGCATATATATATATATATATATATATATATATATATATATATATATATACAGGTCTGATCTGGTCAGGACGTCCTGACGTCTCATAAGATCAGCCCCTCATTTTATGGTCGTAGGATGCAATAAATGAAGATCTAATGGTTGTAGTTTCATGAGGCCGAACACGTGGGTCTTGAGGGATAAACGGGTTATACCCTATTGCAATATGACCCGTTTATGGTAAAATAATAAAAAAAAAAGAATCCCCATTTTGTTCGAAACTGGTTAGGAAAGAAAGAGGAGAAAGAGAGAGAGAAGACGGAACCAGCCCGCCGGAGCTCTCGCCACGCCGAAAATATCCAAGGTACTCGCCGCCAGCTTGTTTTTCTTTTCATTTTAACCCACTTGTTTTGTAGTTAACCCAAAGTTATGCGTTTGAACATTTTGGACATTTTTTGTAGTTAACCCATCCGCTGGAGAAGAAGGGTACGGCACTGGAATCAGACCAATGTTGGTGAAGATCGCCCCTCGTTGAGGTATGCATCTAGGGTTTATTTTGGGAAAAAATGTAAGAAATTGTGTTAGGGTTTTTATTGGGCTTAAATCTGAAATCTTAGGTATGATTCTACGATTCTAGGAGGTTCTATGGTTTTTATTGTTTATGTGCCAAGAGAAGTGGGGAATTTTTGGGAAAAAATGTAAGAAATTTTTTGGGTTTTTTGGGCTATAACGGTCGGCTATTAGCATGGTATAGTTGACTGTTAGCATAGATCTGATTTCCAAAAATTGCACCCTTCGATGCCAGTCGACTGTTCCATGCTAACAGTCGACTGTTAAAATGTAACTTATAAAGGCCTGTAAACCTCCTCTCTGTTGGTCAACTGTTACATTCTAACAGTCGACTGTTAGCATCCCCCCCATCCTTTTTTTTTTTTTTTGTGTCTTTAAATTTTTATTATTGTTATATAATTTAAGACATTCTTTTGGGTAATTGCTCAAGAAATTAATGTAAAGAGGTGGGAAGGAGGTCATGACGATTGTAAATACTTTACCAGTGCGCACTGCATACAGATAAGAACTGCATATATTGGTTTTATGGGTTAAAAGGTGTTTGTATTGGGATGGTTCATGGACAATTGGGGTCAAGTAAAGATTGATTGAAGATGAGGAATAAAAGATCAACGAAAGAAAATTTTTGTTGTTAAAACAAGTCTGCAATTGGTTGCTTACAAATTGTGTCTAGAATAGAACATTATTAGCTCAATTTTCAACTTCCTGCCTATTACACAAGGGGAAGGAAACAACAGAGTTCAATTTTTGTTCTGGGGTTTACTTTGCTTGTATTTTTTTTTCTCTTCTATCTTTTCTTATGATTAATGAGGACGATTAAGAATGTGTTAGATTTAACAGTCGACTGTTAGATTTTTAAGTCGACTGTTAGATTTTCATACCTAATTGCCAAGTGACTTTCGTATTACCTCTGATGAACTTTTAGTGACTTATTTCTGAAAGGCTTGTTATATATTTTTGGAGGTGAAAGCATTTAGAGGAACATATGCGCCTATAACTCATGCAATAAATTGAAAGATAAGGTGAAAATAAAAATATAAGCATAAGTTATCCTTGTGTATTTTATATGCATACATTTATTTGTTTGATTGGGAATATCTCATTGGTTCTCACATCAACTCGTTCATGTCGCTAGGCACGTAATTGAATTTCTTGAATATGGAAAATGATGCTCTTTGAGTATTTAAAATGTGTTTTCCTATTTTAGTATATATCAATTTTGATTAAAATTAATATATATCACAGTGATGAATTTCTCACATCAACTCGTTAATGTCGCTAGGCACGTAATTGAATTTCTTGCATCAGGTTACCTCAATTACAACCATTTGCATAGTATATTTTGAAAAACCAACGATAAAAGATACTTCTCTTATGTATGTTATGTTTGCCAAAAATCACAGTGATCTAATGGTCATTTTTTGAAAAATGTTAGTGTGAAAAACTGTGACTTTTTCGTTTTTCAAAATGTCAATATTTTTTCACCGTCTGCTTTTCTAAAATAGACTGTTATATCACAATGACTTTTAGCAGACATGACATATATAAGAGGAGTATCAAATCTAACAGTCTGTTTTTCATAATATACTATGCAAATGGTTGTAATTGAGGTGATCTGATGCAACTTGCATCAAATCGATCTGACCTTAGCATTCCTATATACATATACATAAATAATCCTATCAGCACATGCTGACTTTCGCGAAAGTCAGCATGAAGCTCATAGGTGATTGTGGGATGCATATTTTGAAAAACTGACTGTTGGATTATATACTATGCATATGTATGTATGGCAGGCATGCCAAAAATCACATTGATCCAACAGTCGATTTCTCATATGTGTCACTGAAAAAAACTGTGACAGTTGTCAGTGGTCTGAATTTGTCTGTATTTTGAGATGCCTATATCGAATCACTGTAGGTTTTGGCAGACGTGGCATCCATAAAATAAGGTATCTAATCCGACAATCTATTTTTCAAAATATGCATCCCACAATTCCCTATGAGTTTCATGTTGACTTTCGCGAAAGTTAACATATGCTTACTAGATCGAGACACACACTCTCTCTCTCTCTCTCTCTCTCTCTATATATATATATATATATATATATAGACACACACACACACACACACATACCTAGTTAAGATTTGAGGGCACACGATAAGCCATTAAGCTTTGGGTTCAATTTAGCATTGTTGGGCCCTAAACTAGTTGAATATGATTAAAAAAGGTTCCAAGTTGAGGCCCAATTTTTTGGCCCAAGTCATGGAAAGTACCCAAGTTGATGTGCACTACTAGCACACATGGAATCAACCCAAGAAAAATGACCTCTAAAAATCTCCAATCCTTACCCAAACTCATTCTCAAATTTAAATTTGAGTAAAAATGGCCAAAAAGCTTTCTCCACTCAAAATGTAAAGTGTTTTTTATGGATGGTAAGAGCATATGTTTAGCTTCACTAATCTGGCAAAAAAATAAAAAATTTTGGGGATTAATAAATTTCTCAAATTTCAATTATAATAAATAAATGTAAATTTAATTATAATAGGTGTAATTCAAATTAGAATTAAGATACCTTATTTGCATCCATTGTTTCACTTTTAGACCTTGTTAGCCCTATGGCTTCAATCATATTTTGGTAAATGTTTCATCCCACATTGTTATATGATTTTGATGATAACAAACATTGTGTTATGATTATGCATATGAATACTCATTGAACATTTTGATATATGTCAAGCCTTTCAAAAGGTCTTGTGGCTTATTTTATTAAATTGATGTATTGGCTAACTTTGTTGAACAATTGTTTATCCTATGTTTCTTGCATATTCTTCATATTATATTCATACTTATAAGAAACAGAATTTGAGCCTTTCAACAAAGATGAACTTTCAATTGCTTGAAGCAACCATGAAGCTCATGCTCTCCAAGTGTGCTCCCATGTGAATATGGATAGTCATATATTCACTAAGGATCATGATGAGAACCATTCAAAGATGAAGTCTTGCTCAAGCCTATCTCAAGTCAATCATGAAGCCTAGCACAAGCCAAGTTCAAGTTTTTCTTTGAAGATCTCAAGTGTGAAGACTTTGTTTGTATCTTGTGTAAGTGCTTAGACATTATATTTGTGAATCTCTCATTTAAGATTGAACTACATTGGCTCACTTTAGAATGACTTAAAGACCATAGGTTTTAAACTAGGAAAATCTCATTTTGGTCAAAAGTTATTTAAGCTCATAGTGAACTATATGGATCCAAAAAACAAAATGCTTTTATACTTGTTGTTTTGGCTTAAACATCTTTTGGAAAACATTGTTGAATCTGCCAAAACTTGTGTGAACAAGTGGTTCTGTTGAACAAATGTTTAAACTCTTGTAAAAGACTGTTTTTGAGTAGTTTTACTCAAACAGTCGACTGTTTGAGTAAAACAGTCGACTGTTTGAGTAAAACAGTCGACTGTTTGAGACAGTGACTTTGTTTTACGAACACAAAACCCCTAGTCGACTAACAACCCTTTTCTAGTCGAATAACCGAGCCCTGAACTCAATAACGGCTAGTTTTTGACAAACCTAAAAGGCTCTAATTTGCTTTCTAACGACCATATCTTTTGGGGGATCTATAAATATTCATCTCATGAGTCTTAAACAAGCTAATGATCATACACAAACTCAAGCTTATCTAGTATTCATCATTCTTGTGTGATTTAATCACTTACAATCATCATTATCTCTTGAGCCATTGAATAGTTCTTAATCTTTGAGAGATATTAGTGAGAGCTTCATTATTATACATCTTCTACTCTTCGAGGAGTGTTCTTTATTGTACTCAAACCTCATATTGTAATCTTGTGAGTTGTAAGGGTTGAGTGTAACCCATGTAGGTGAGAATCTACCACCTAGAAAGTAGATTGTGGGTGATTTGTCTTCCACCTTGAAAGAAAGCAAGTTGTAAAGGTTTCTCCACCTTGAAGGAGTGATCCATAGTGGATTGTGGAATCCTCAAGATGGGGCTCTTGAAGCGTGGACGTAGGCGGATACCGAACCACGTTAATTCTTGTGTTTGAATCTCTCTAACTCTTTCTCTTTCATTTCAATTCATACACTTGCTATATTAATTGTTATTCAATTTATACTTGTTGTATCAATTGTTATATTGTGATTCAATCTTTGTCTTCCGCTGAATTTAATTGAACCATAATTTTTATTTGGTAATTGTTTTTAAAAGTTTGCATAACCTCTATTCACCCCCCTTTAGAGGTATTTACTTGGGCCAACAGACCTCTACTGTACTTGTTCAAGAAAGCCAAAAATTTATTCACCCAATTTTGAATCATACTCCAACAATGAGATGACGAAATAGCGGTTTGATTTGCTTGAGCACCCGGTTGTGATAAAAAAAAGAGTGCGAACACACTCCCAAAATACTGTCATTGTTGTTGTATGCATATTTCAGGATCTTGAGAGAAGGCCAACCAACACTTACAAATTGTTTCATCCTCTAATATACTAAACGATTTACCACGGACACAATTCATCTCAGGAATAATTTCAACACTATGAAATTCCTCTAAACTTGGAAAATCTACTAATATTTCCACATTATTATCCATTGATTGAATAATAATACGAATAAAATCACTCCAAAAGTGTAACACCCCAACCTAACAATCGTATTGACCCTTCCGGATAGGTCAACACGTGTCAAGATAAAGGTACAACCTGACCTGCTCATTCATATATCCTTATAAGAGACAAGAAATATAGGCATAATTAACTATATGAAATGTTATGCTCATACAAATGTCCCAAACGTCTTATACAATAATAATAAATCAAATAATAATAATAATGCCAACATCCCTGGCAAGTAGGCAATGCCACAGACAGTGGCAAGTCCCAAAATCAAGAAAATATAAATATTACACATCTCAATTATATGCAGGTCCAATGCGGAATCTACCATGCAGTCAGTCATCTAACAACCCTCGAACAGAGGCTTGACTCAAATCAAGTATGCAAACCCCAAGCCAACCTGTAATCTGCTGCATAAAAGCAGGGGTGAGCTTCCACTTGCTCAGTAGGAATAAGATAACCTCTACAAATAACAATAATACAGTGATACATGGAATATTTTAAATAAACGTAGTTTCTATAACGTTTATAAAACAGTAGATAACGCAGTTATAAACTTGTGTGGTCTTTCAGTGAAATACACAGGTTAAATAGTTTCATATTCAGTTTATAAATCAACAAGAGGAAAGTAGTGTGGGTTTAGCTCAATTATAAACACAGTATAATGCCCCATAATTTCGAAGACCAGGCTCATAGAATGTATAACAGGACGTTGTTCTCAGGCTAATGAGCTTCCGGCACAACGTAGCCAAAACCACGTTGTTCTCAGGTCTCCGGCACAACGGCAGCCAATACCTCGTTGTTCTCAGACCCCCGGCACAACGACAGCCAAAACCTCTCGAGAGAAACCGATCAGTTGCTTAACAGCCAACTGTCGAATTAGAATATATATATATGTATGTATGTATACCAACCGAGCCTAAACCATGCATAATAGCACGATATTATAAATCATTTTCAAGTGGGCATGAGAAGCAATAAGAATGTACTTTTAAACCAGTTTCCAAAGCAAGCAGGTAAGGTTACAATATGTGGCATATAAACGTATCGAGTATTATTTCAAAACCATCATAACCATTATCCAAAAACAGGAGTGAAATAGATAAACCATATGCCATCATATTATATACAAAACAGTCCTCAAGGCACGTCATATTCAAATACATACATATATATATATATATATTCACTTTTGCACCATGACTGATGTATAACATTCTCATTTCAAAATATTCAATCCAACACAAAAATCAAGGGAACAGTAGTAAGGATATTTCAACGTCTTTCATTTATATAAATATATTTAGGAAAATCAGGCATATGAGTTTTATACCAAGAATTTCAGTTGTGTAGATATGAACAATTTCCACTATATGCCCTTAACAAGTATTTCCATAAACATGCATTTGGAAAGCCTGTTCCCCAGTTTTATATACACATTGTATTAAATTTCTCAACATTCAACCATTGAATATTAACCAGTTCTCAAAACATATTAACTTCGTGCCTTGGTTTCATTTCGTACAAGTGCCACACAATAACAGTTCTCAAATCGTTATATTTCATGTATCTATTCAACCATTTGATAAACAACGAGGTTCTCAAGTATTCATTAATCATAATGTTCATATGTGTTTAATATTCACGAAGTTCTCAAAACAGATGTAAAACAATCATATCATCATTAGAAGTAAAAGGTCACTTATCCCTACCTCAATGCAGATGTGTTTTCCAACCCTTTGCGGCTCCACGAGCCTCCCCAATGCAATGCTCATGCACCAATGCAAGTGGTCCTCCAAGGGACCTTTCGAACTGAAAATAACAAGCAAACAATGCTAAAGAAACAATCAAAATAAAGTACAAAGGGGTCCTAAATTCTCAAAAGCTAAACAACCTTCAACACTAAGCATTTACGAGCTTAAGAGCCAAAAGCCCCAAAATGGCAACCCAAAGGCTTAATGATTTTTAAAGCTCATTCCTAAAACTGATTTGGCATTGCATGCCAAATCCCATGGCTAAAAGCCAAGAGGTTTAGGAAATAAACCTAGAAAACCAAGGATTAAATAAAAAGGGAAAAATTGGTATCTCTCCAAAATAACTCTCTTTCCAAAAATAATTTGACCTCAAAACCATAAAATTTAGAAAGTACAACTCTACAGCTTTTCGTGCATATAAAGTACGCGAAAATCGGAGTTCGTATGCAAAGGTTATGATGAAAAGAAGATTTAAAGAAAAACAAGGAAGAAAAACACCATTAAGTTCCATTACCGATAATGGTTTATAAGCCATTATCGGAAATGCCCAGTTCTGCAGCAGACACACGGCTGAGACATGATTTCCAACTTCACCCAACTTTAGCAAAACACTACCTAGCTTAAATTTCTTATACTAGAACCTAAATCCAACTTAAAACATTTTCAAAACACTTGACTTACACTTTTAGTCCACAAATAAGCCTTACTACATCACTAATTTACCAAGCTTCCATTACAAGCATGAGTTCCAACTACATGCAGCAAGCCAAACATAAAAAAGGATGGGTTTTTGCAAGGATTAACCATGTTTTAAATTTAAATAACCATGAAACAAAAGATTTAAAGTTTTAAGACCCAAAACAAAGTTCAAAGCTTGAAATCTAAAGAACAAACCCAAGCACTTCTTAAAACCACAAGCATACTTCAAAACTTCATCAACCCTTTTTCATAATACCATACACAACTCAGAAAACTCTCAAAACACCCAAGATTACAAACTTAAATCAAGGCACATTGTGTACAAATCCACCAAGAACATGCTCAACCCAAAAATAAAGCTCATGTATTTTTACATAACTCATAAGCAAGCTGCTGAACCTCACTAATATATCAAGTCTCTTAAAATAAACAGGGATTTCACAACAATGCAGCCATCAAAATTAAAAGGAGAGGAGCTTTAACAAAGATTTACCAGAATTTTTAACAATCAAAACCCAACGGACCCGAAACTGTTTGTATACATGACTGAAAAGCCATTTTAAAACCCATAAGTTTCACCAAACTCTTTCACAAGTGTAAACTCAGATTTAAAAACATGGAAACTATCATTCAAATACATACGTTCATGAAATCTACCATGAAAAGGAAGATTAAAGTTTTAAAAACCCAAAAACAGAGTTTAGGAGTTTAAAATCCTTCAAAATCTAAACTTTAGCCACTATTAGCTTAGATTAACTTTGAACCATCATTAGAAAACTTTAAATCAGTTTGAAATTCACATATTCGAAATTTAAAAAAAAAAAAAATTACAAAACCCAAACCCCAAGCTCAACTCGAGCAGTCATGGCTGCTGCTCACGGCCTCCTTAGTTCAGTCACTTGAAAATCGAACTTTTAAACCATCTTAACAGCAGAGACACTTCAAGCAGACTCAAAGAAATCTTGATCTATCCTTAAAGCTCAGAATGATAAGTAAAACACAATGGTTGAACATGCACAGCTTCGAATCTCAGAATCGGACCCATAAATGTTACCGAAACTCATATGCAAGACTCCATACATAAATCTTCTTGATACATCATCAGAAATTCCCCCATTCAAAAATAAATCACAAGACCCAAATCCTTACCATTTAAACACCCAAAACCGCACAAGCAGAGAGAGAGAGAAAGAAATGGTCGAGAAGGGCATACATGCCGCTGTCAAGAACTCAAACACCCCCTTCAAATCAGTTTTAAAAAAAAATGAAGATCTAACAATCCAAAAAAAAAAAACCCTTTAAACACCCGTCAAAGCAAACTCCCAAAGTCTAGTTCCCAAAGACCCCAAGGTTCGAAAATTGCACAAGAAAGAGAAGAAAAAGATGAACTTTAAAGCTTGAGCTTACCTCAATGTCCAAGAGGGATGAGCTCCGGCGAGGAACCGGCAGAACTCCGGCAGCTCCACCATGCTTCACGGCCACACACACACAAATCCACTCTCACTCTCTCGGCTCACTCTCCCCCTCTCTCCTCTTCTAACTTTAGTAAAATGGAGAATGAAAGGGAAGGTGGGTTTTTAAAATTAATGAGGGACACGGTTGGCATATACTAAATTGTTCATAATTTTTTTTTCTGATTTATTATATATATATATATAACTTCCTTAATTTACATAAGCGCCCCAACTTTATATTAAATTCTGAAATTATGCATTTAAAAATTTTTGGGTTATCACAAAAAGGAAAAAAAAATAACGAAAAAATGAAATTGTGGAGAAAGAAGAGTGTAAAATTGAAGTGAGGGAGAAAAAGAAGAAGAGGAGGAGGAGGAGCTTGACGCTATGTTGGGAAAAAAGAAAGAATAGAAGGGCAATACTGCCCCTAGCAAAAATTAATTTTATAAAATTAAGACCTTAGACAGTAAATTTTCTTTAATCAAAACTTTTCAAAGAAAAAAAAAATGGAAAGACTTATGCAACAAACAATCTTAAAGCTTAAAAGAGGATTTTTGGGCAAAAAAACCCTTAATGGTATAGCATAGTCATTCTCACTCTGCGGTTATAGCTTACCCCTCTTTAATAAAAAAGAGAATTGGTGATAAATCCTATTTTGAAATACTATTATGCATAAAGTCCTCCCTTTTTTCCTTTTTTTT
>JAESVK010000335.1:284991-316894 GCA_017140935.1 Hamamelis virginiana | reverse complement strand
TATGGACTTTTACCATTGATTGTTTGACAATAATGAAATGCAATAGTGTGAATGAAATATAAAGTTTTTCCCCAAATAAGGGACATTCGGCTAAAAGTCCTATTTTAAAGGCAAATCATGCTTAAAGTCCTCTTAAAGGTTTTTCATTGCCATAAGTCCTATTTAGGGGGATTTTATTGGATTATGTCCTAAACTTATTAATATATATATTTTTTAAGACTAAACTACCCCAAAACCACATCCAAACAAGCTTCTGAATATTTTTGGCAGTTTTCATTTGTTCGAGCTAGCTTTCGAGATTTATCGATGTTTCAACTTGACTAAAAAAATAAAAAAAATCATTCAGGGTTGGAAAGTGCCATAGGAAACCGAGAAAACAAACATAAAATAGGAGCACCAGAACACCTCATGAGTTTGCTGGCTTTGACATCATGGACAGGAGGAGCACTAAGAAAGATAACACGTGTCTTCTAACCGAACATAATTGTGTTAAAAACTTAGAATATGCATGAAATAACATCTATGGATATGAGGAAATCGACTGGTGAAGAAAGAGTTGCGCATAGAAGCCATGGAAGATTTGGTATGCAACGTGAAGACGGAGCTTACCAGAAATCACCGAAGCCATCCGATCCGCATTTAATTTGTAAGTCCACAATCTGCAGATCGTTGCTGCTAATGGTGCCGCAGTGAGAAGCTCTTCAACCGGTGCTGCAAATCTGCACCGATCCTGTCAAAGTTTGTTTGTTTGTTTTTGTTTTTGTTTTTTTTTGTTTTTTTCCCGGTTGCTGGAAAAATGTAGGAAAAACAAAGTTCTTTTTATTATTATTTTTGTAAAATTTAATTTTTTTTTTCTTTTTTGTTTGGTTGCTGGGAAAATGTAGAAAAAAGAAAGAATTTTTTTTTAAAATTTTTTTGGGTGTAGTGAAATCGTATTCCAGCGTAGTGAAACGCATCTCCGACGTAGTGAAATGTGTTTTCCAGCATAGTAAAATTTGGGGTCTGGCATAGTGAAATCCGGGGTTGGGGGTGGAGGTGACGTTGAAGGTTGTTGGGAAGTGGGGTATTTTAGTCCAATTCATGCCAAAAATCCTTTTGGCATAAAAAGATCTTTGGGGAGGACTTTAAGCATGAAAAGCTTCTAAAATAGGATCTCTATCCAACCCCCCCCCCCCCCTTTTTTTTTTCATCTTTTGCCAAAAGTCCTCTTTACATGCACTTTTCTTTTCTTTATAAGGTCCTCAAACTTTGTTTATATTTTTTAAAAATCATAAATTTGCCCCTTTTTGTTGATCCATCCTCTCTCTGATGGCTCTCTAAAACACCAACCTCCCACTAATTCTCTCTTTCTTTGCGCAATTCAAGCACAAAACGGTGTGATGGTAATGAACCCTAACCTTTAACTAAAAGCATTCCGTACAACTACATGACATGGACGAATTAGCAAAGGTATTCAACTGCTTTGATGCCAATGGTAACGCAAGATCTCAAATTTTGCAAAGGGAAATGGTTGATTGGGGGGTTTTGTTAATGATTTGTATGATGGGAATATCATAATTGAAATGGATGTCAAGTGTTCGATGAAATGCTGTAGAGGGATGTGTATTAATTCTTGGGCCTAGCTTATTGGTTGTAGCCTATGCAAAAAAGTCTATGAAGACAGTGCTTGTTTTGTTTGATCGGTTAGTGGCGAAGTTGTATGCATCTAAGTGGACCACCTCCACCCACGCTTTTGATAATAAACTTGATTAAGGTGGTTTCTGGCATTTCTAATGCAATAATAATGGGCATGAGTCATGAGTGGAGCCACCTAGCCACTTGTCCACTGATCTCTCTCTTTCTCTCATAGTAACTTTTTGAA
Organism: Hamamelis virginiana; assembly: GCA_017140935.1. Taxonomy (NCBI): domain Eukaryota; kingdom Viridiplantae; phylum Streptophyta; class Magnoliopsida; order Saxifragales; family Hamamelidaceae; genus Hamamelis; species Hamamelis virginiana. The sequence goes on along the minus strand of JAESVK010000335.1, from coordinate 315,033 downwards.
AAGCCATTACTTGGGTTAGTGAACTCTGATTTTGGGTAATGAACTTTGGTTCCAGTACAGTCAACTTTAGTTCTGACGTAGTGAACTTTTGGTTCCAATGTAGTGATTTTTTGTTCCAACATGGTTAACTTTGTTCTGGCATTGTAAACTCTGGCCACCGGCGTAGTGAACTTAATTTGATGATCGGCGAAATATTTTGGCAAACTTTGACAGAGAGGGTAGAGAATAGAGAGATAAAATATAAAAGAATATAGAGAGAAGGGTTGTAGGTGGTGTTGTCTTCGACTAAGAAAAAAATTTTGTATTTCAAATTTTTTAGGAGGACTAGAGCAAATAAAGTCTTATTTTATGGGAACTTTGACCAAATTTTCCTTAATAAAATTACAGGTCCTAAGCACCTTCTTAAGGTGGAGCCTTGATTGGCTTGCTACTTACTGTAATGGCATATTTTGTAGGTGGAACTTGCTTTTGCTTTGTAATTTTTGAACTATGATTTGTAAGAACATAAGGCTAGGTCCACTGGTTGAGTGGAGGCTTATGACTTGAAAAAAAAGCATAACAAAGCATAGTTTTATATCTAAAATTGTCTTCTCCCCTAGAATCCTAGCTTAGTATTCATGACATGTATACACGTTATGTGATTAGAAGGTTATCCATGTCACTTTTTAAGGTTTACTACCTGGGAGTGTGACGGGAAGGCAACCCCCATCGTGTAGGACCTTTCTAAAAATATTAATAATAATTAAGACAGCATCTGCCACTTTTTCGATCTCTCTCTTTAGCTACCATTTTGTCAGAGCATCTTCAATGGAGAGCTTTCATTTAGACATCCCATACCCATATATGGGAGTGTTATAGTGCCAAAATGGGTCTTCCTAATGTTTTCTCTAAGGGATAGTTGGATTTTTAGAGGAAAATTTGATGTGAAGCCATTTGAAAGGAGATGATAGCTGTCAAAAAATTTTCCAAAGATGGGAGGCATTGCTACTATTGCCAAATTTGAGAGCCATGGATAGCCGCCCATTAGGGTACATTTTTTTTTTTTTTTTTTTTTTGCCACGATTCTCAAATTTGGCAATGACAGTCCTATAGAGATGCTTTTAAACAAAATAATTAAATAATAATAATTATTGTACTTTCGAAATGTCAAGTAACCAAATAGGGTTATAGGATATTTTAGTTGGGCTGGATACGGGTCTTAAAGACTTCCCACGTTAAGCCTTTTTCAATGTACTCTATGTTGGAGGGGTTGAAAGGTCCTCTAATTATGTCTATTGACCTTATTGTTGCCCTGGCTGGAACAATACTCTTTGATGGATCAGGTGAAGTCCCATAGCTCAAGCATGATGAGAATCCCTGAAATATATAATCATAAAAATGTAATTATAAGAAAACTATATATATATATATATATATATATATATATATATATATAGAGAGAGAGAGAGAGAGAGAGAGAGAGAGAGAGAGAGAGAGAGAGAGAGAAATCATGATGATATATATTTCCAAAATTATATATTTAAATGGAACTCACGTGTAATGAATAGAGAATCTTGACTCACGTGTAATGAATAGAGAATTTTGAAAATTTTAATTTAAATTAATTAGTTAAACCAATATTATAGTACCTCATTATTTTAAAGTTGGGTCTAAATGAAAAAGAGTAGAGAATAAAAATTAAGGAGGAAAGACCAATTAGATATGCTGATTGCCACATTAGCATACTAATAAATACGAAAAGGACTCTAAGCCTTCGTGCAAGCAAGCGCGAGAGAAGCAAGCAAAGTATAAGCTTTGTCAGAAGCAAGACGAGGAAGCGGAGCTGTCGTAGAAGCGGTAGCTTCCTCCGACCGACTAAAATACAACAGTCGCGACCTACTTTGATTCAAAAAAAGAAAGGCCTTTCTTTCTTGCCCTATTTAAAGAATATTCCGTGCATCCATGAATCCTTCCTTCCCTTACTCTTGATCGGATTCACTCTATAATAGTATAGTAAGATATTATAATAATTTAAAAGAAAAAATAAAATGAGAAAATGAACTTGAGATTTTCTTTTGAGAAAATATTATGCGGTTTAAGTAAAAAATAGTTTTCAAAGGAGGTTGATAATTATCTATATCTATACTACTTATAAAAGTCTAAATGATGAAAAAACTTTTGATTCACTAAAATATTCTTATAATAAATGGTAATGACACTTATTCCCTCCTATAATTTTAATTACTTAAAATCTCTTTACTTTTTTATTAAAAATCTTCTTTTTAATTACTTTTTTACTCTTAATAACCTTAGAAGTACCCATTCTTTAAGAAGTTTTTTTATTTGTGTATTTTATATGTATAAGTTTGAATATTAAAAAATCTTTTGATTGGCCACAATATCTTATATAATAATTATAAAAGTAAATAAATAGTTATGGTTGTAAACAATTCCACCAATCAAAAATCATAATAGTGGGGCCTTTCTAATTGATTGAAAATTACTTATAAATAATATGGAGTAATTTTTTTTGAATTGAACTCAATTTCTTAAACTCTATAAAATTTCATTAATCACAACAAAACTATTATAAATTAAATTAAAATTCTTTTACAAGCAGGGTCCCATAAAACTCTATCAATCTTCTTAATTCAATTTTTTTTTTTTAAATTTATAAATACTAACACATTTATAGATTGAACTCAATTGCTCAAAAAATTAAATATTATATGATTCACACTTTATTTATTATTTTCAAGAAAAAACAAATATAATTTGGGTAATTGTTCTACTATAGTTTTATTTATAAATATTGATTCATCACTACATCAGACTTAATTTCTCAAATAATTAAATATTATAAAATTCACAATTCATTTCTTAGTTTCAAGCAAAAAAAAAATGAAAAATTTCTAATTATTTTAATAAAATTTTGAATAATTTATCTTAGTTGTATTGATCACTCTTTCACTCAAAGTTGAAGGTTTTAATTTTTAATTTTTTTTATAAAAAAAATTATCAAGTGCATGATGCTAGTTAGTTAAAAAGGCTCAAGTTCAGTGAGCTTAAGACCCCATTTGAATTAATTTTGCTTAAAATCACTTTTGGAGAACTATGTCTCCACGAATCTCTTTAGAGTTATATCTACAAACCGTCTCTTCACATGTCAAAATGTTAGGGGCCAGCATTGGCCAATCATCCTATTACCTCTCAAGTCATTTAAAATTGATTGTCACCCACATCTCTCAAATCAAATGGAATTTTGAATTCCAAGAGTGATTGTAAGCAAGACTAATCCAAACGGAACTTGATTTTGACTTGAACTAGATTATTTTTATATTGGGGAAAGTAAGAGGAGGGCAAAATGAATTGTAATTATCAGTGTTATTAAATTCGGATCGGACCGGCCGGTTCAACCAGTTGGACTGGGAACCGGTCCCCTCTCCGGCTGGTTCAACCCACAAAAACTCATTTTTCAAATAACCCATTCAACCCGGCGGTTTAACCAGTCAAAAAACCGGTCAACCCAGTTTTTTTTTTTTAAATAATTAATTTTTTTTTTAAGGTGCTAAAATGACTAAAATAGTCCCAATATTTGTAATGACTGCACATAAATTCAAATATATGAATTGATTGTACAAACATTTTTTAAAAAATTATATTTTGAATCATTTATAGCTTTTATTCTAATAAATAAATAAATAAATAATATATTTATGACGTCACGGTTCAACCCGGCGGTTCAACCGGTTGAACCGTTTGACCCTTAACCCGGTAACTTTTCCGGTTCGATTAACGGTCTGGTTTTTAAAACACTGGTAATTATATACCAATATGATCTTGACATCTCACACGTTTGAGTTTAAATAGATCAACATGCAATCAACTTTTTATAGTACATTATGAGAAGTTGTTACCATGGTTGGAAGCTGCTTGAATTGAAACAGGAAAGTTAAAATTTTAAAAATAAATAAAATGAAATGAAAACAATTAAGAAACCCTTAGAAGAAGAATATATAAAAATTTCCTTTGGGAAACTAATTATTTAATTATATTACCTTGAAGATAAGAACTTCTACTTGCTGTTCATCCAGCGTTGCTGTCACAAGAAGGGCTTCTTCTCTTGCAGACTGACTATAAAATTCCAGCATTGCAATCTCTGCATTATGTCCATACTCTTCATCATCATCATCATCATCTTCTTCTTCATATCTAACTCTTCGCCTTGCCCTGCAACAAATGCTTCTTGGAGCTTGTTGACTACTAAGTTTCAGTACTGCTTTATTAATGGAAGAAGAAAAACTCAGAGCTGTGCATGGAGTAGTACTGTTATCTTTGAAGGAAAGAGGTAAACATATTAACATACCCCTGCATCTTGCTTCGTACCTCAACATAGGAATTGGAGCAGATGGATTACCTGAGCTGTGACCCAAACAATCTGGATTTTTGTTAAGAAGATAAGGTTATATTGACCACCAACCAATCTACATGGACTACAACTTTTAATTTGTCCCCTAAAGTTTACTGCATCTCTAATTTGTGGCCCCACTCTAAAATCAATATATTTTGAATTAAATAGCATTCTATTTTCAAAAGATATTATAAGGTGGTGCATATTTCAACCACAAAAAAAAAAAAATAATAATAATAAATAAAAATACAAATAACGAAGACCTTCTCCTTTTATGAAGATGGCTCAACACTTGCTTAGATGCATCACAAGGAACTGGATGAAAAAATGTAAAATATTGGAAAAGAATTTTGGTGTGTTGCTACAAAATTTTTACAGTTGATAATTCAACTTGGAGAGGATAAGTTTTTTGGAACAATTGAAACCAATTGGAAGAACCAAGCAAAACAAGGTCTTAATCTTTTGAAATTCGTATATTTATAGTAAGAGTTAGCTTTTGACATAAAGGAAGAAAAAAAATAGCATGGAAATAAATTCAAACAAAAATTGAGAAAAAACGGTATGGAGAGAGAAAAACAAAATTAAATAAGAAAATAAAACCACCGTAGTAGTTTAAAAAAAAAAAAAAAAAATTTTTTTTTTTTGGTATTTAAAAAAATTGCAAGAATTTTTTTTTTTTTTTAAATTGAAACCTACGCTGATATTTCACCCACTTTTATAAATACTTCGAAAATAATTTATATTGGCATTTCGGGTTTCAAATAACCCTAGTTTGGACAGGAAACTCAAAAGTTAGCTTCTATCAAGATTCTTTTGTATTAATTACTCCTAAAAAAAAATCATCCCAACATTCTAATCATACACAACAACTCCTACCTTAACAGCCTGTTTGGATTGAGAGAGTTGGAAAGAAGAGAATGGATTGAAAGAGTTGGAGAGAAAAGAAGAGAAACTTTATTGGTTTCTCCAAAGGGCCTGATTTGGAGAGAAGAGGAAAAAAAATGAGGTTAAGGCCTTGCCAATTTACTATTTTGCCCATATAATTTTTTCATAATTGTTATTATGCCCATATTCATATAAACCCACATGATAACTTTTTTTTAATGATAAGAACTATTGTGAGCGTCATTGATGGCTACCAAAATAAATTTTTATATACGCTTAGTATTAATATTTTAGAGTAAAGCTTGTATCATTTTTATGTATTAGAATAAAGGCAATATTGAAATTTACACCTTACAATTTTCTCTTCTCAGATAAAAACTATCTCATGGAAGCTATCCAAACAGGATGAAAAGAAAGCTACCTCTATCTATCCAAACATGATGGAGAGAGTTATTTAGCTTTTCCTTCTATTCTCTGCTCTTCCTCAAATTAAAACCAAGGAATAGCATAGCAAACTATAATTGGAAAAATTAAAAGAAGCTATATTCATATTTGGGGTTCATATCAGTATCATATATTCATATTATCAAAAGTTGCTATACATTTTATATGTTAAACTTCTAATATACATACACAGGCTAACTTCTAAATAGTGGAACAAAGGCCCTGCAAAACATATTATATAGTAATTTGTTCAATCCCCATGTCAAAACAACTGGTCATAACTCATTGCTGGTCCTCAGCTTCCTCTGAAAGCAGGCTAAAGAGGTAGCCAGACCCCTGATTTGATTGACTTGGCAAAGTGATCCTTTTTCGCAGCAGTGATTCTATAGTTGGGCACTTCCTCTTCTGCCCGCCTCTTGGCTTCAATCGGAACTGCTCATCAGATTCCACAAAATCCCCCTGGCCCCACAAAAATAGAATACTGTCTCAGTTCTTTTTTTCCCACTATTTTTGGTTTTTGAAAAATAGCCAAATGGATATCCAAACTTTTATGGAATCAATGTGAGAACAAAACTTACAGGGGTATAAACATGGCACCCAGTTTTCTCATGGTTATCTCTCACATGCTTGAATGGGAATCTCATTCCACAACCCGGAATGCTACAGACAAAAGGTCTGAGTCCAAGGTGCACAGCCTTCACATGCTGATGGAGATTTGATTTCTGTAGGTGAATATTCGGTTACAAAATATCATTAAAATTATACTCTCTAGATATAACAGGTGTTGTAAAGAGTCCAACAGCAATCCCCAAAACCAAAATAACCCAAATAGTAATCCCAGGCCAGAAACAAATTTATATAGAAAAGCAAATGAATAAAATTAAACTTGTTGCAATGCTAGAAGCATCTTACTGTTGAAAATGTATGAAGACAACCCTTGTAATTGCATTTAATTCTCTCCAATGCGCATTCTGCTCTGTGCATACGGAGGTGCCGCTTGATGTTCTTCTTCAGCTGCTTTGTCCCACACTCTTCACAAGTTAAATGTTGGTGGCACAACTGGAGATGGGCTTTTAAGCATTGATCATTAGTGAAATGCTTCAGACAACCAGGTTCAGAACACATTGCCTCCACTGTGTCCAGCTTAACTGCAGTACCAAAGGCACTTATCAGATATTGCAACTGATAAACAATTAAAATCCCCAATGTGAAGCAATTTCTCCTTTTTTTTTTAGAAAAATGTGACCAACATATTTACACCTATATTATACACCAAACAACTTGACAGGCAAAATTTAGGAGTCAATAATTATGAAAAAAATTTACAAACAATGCAACTTGCCATGAGAATCCTCATGCTTCCGCAACCTCGATGCAAATTTGAACACCTTTCCACACCCAATTTCCTGGCACACATGTTGTTTGTGACCTTTAATATCAGAGGAAGTTGACTCCTCACTATGAAGTTCTTTCACATGCCTTTTCATATTGCCTTGGAAAGCAAACTCACTGTTGCAGTTCTCAACCGGGCACTTAAAGAGTTTTCCTTGGTGCCCAATAAGGTGGCGAGTCAAATGGTCTTTTCTTCTGTAGCTGGAATGACAATCATCTATTGGACAGGTGAATGGCCTCTGTAGCATATAAAAATCATTAAGAAAGTCTTCAAGATTAGCATTTCAGAGATAGAAAACCAGCTTCAACCAACAAAAAAAAAAATTCAAACCTCAACATGCAACAGTGCGTGATTGAGGCTCACTTGATGGAGCTTCTCAGGAGGTCCCCCAACCTGATACTGGTCCATTCAAGGTTTAAATGCAGCCTCTCGCATTTTGGAGTTCTTTGTGTGGGATCCAATGCTTCACGCCATAACTTTCATCAGTTTTTTCACATTAATTCAATCACTCAGTGTAATTTAGGTCCTGCAAGATCATTTTATCTTCAATTGATGGAAGTACTTAACTAAAAATAAAATGTCAAATAAATTTATACTCAGAACTTTGGACATAATAATTACATGTGAACCCCCACCAACCATAAGGAATGGATTTGTTCAATCACCTGAAGAAATAAGTTATCAAATGCAGTTATACCACATATTAGATCAAGATAGAAGAGCCAAAAAGCAACTAAGGTAGCATCAACATTTGTGTTTCTTAATTCCTATAGATACATGTCATAAAATCAACTAATTTACAAAACAACAAATAGAATTCATCTATTGAAGCATGCATAGCCTTAGTCAAAGAGTAAAATGCAGGTCTAAGAAATTAGCATATTAATTGGCGCCTATAAAACAAGCCCATAGCCTAGCCAGTCCAATTCATAGAAAACAGATAATTTTTTTTTTGATAACCAAGGTGTCCGGGCCAGCTTACGTGCACCTTGACTAATCCTTGGGGGACCGCATAACACTGTGAAGGAGTTCAATTTACAGTGATAACCGATACATAGGACAGTTCTTCTAATTGACAATTTGTGCATCAGCAAGTGTTCAGCACATCGACTGTTTGGACAGTAATGTTAGTGTCCACCTATATTTACTTAGAAAATGTACATGAGCACTATTGCATTATTTATGTTTGCTAAACAATTTATTATAATATTTACAGTCACTATTTCCATCTTTGTTTTGCTTTCTACATTTATTATTTTCTTTGGCATGCCCAGAAAATTTAGAGCATCTCCAATGCATACATGCCATTTGATGTGTCAAAGTCCAAAATTTGGACCCCAAATGGCACCAAATGGTGTCAATGACAAATTTTGGCACCTATGTGCTCCAATGCATTAATGTTATATTTTGGCATTTCCCACCTTTTTGAAGAGAACGTATAATATGGCACAAGTGGCGAGTGCCATTTGAGGTCCCACATTTGGTAGCGAGGGCTACCATTGCCAAAATTTGGCACCCCAAATGGAGCCAGTGATTTGGGTGCCAATGTCAAATTTTGGCAATGGCAGCTCATATAGCACTCTATTGGAGATGCTCTAAATAGATAAATTCATTTTTCTCCATAATCTAAACTGACTAACATACATATATTAAATCATGAGACTCATGTCCATGTCACAAATTATAGTTGATAACTCAAGTCACACAACTAACACATCAATCGAAGCGGGCCTACAATACACATGTTAAAAGTTATCCTGATGGTCATGCATCCATCAGCACTTGCTATTGAACATAAAAATAACCAAAATGGTCAATTATTCTCCAAATGGACATAGATACATTAACAGAGAAAAAAAGATGAAAAACTGAAATGCAGAACTCATTTTTAAGTGGTGCAGACCGTGCAGCAGTTCTTCCATAAACTTGGGATAGAGAGTGGTTGATTTGGGGCATATGAAGCAGTTAAGAAATTTCAGCCTTCCAAACAAGAAATGCTTTAAAAAAAGGTGGCTCATGCACGCTAAAAATAGATAGAAAAAAGAAAGATGCAGAAATTACAAAGATAATGGATAATAATGAACATCTACCTCAAGTGAATGGCTTTGCATATGTTGCTTCAAGTAAGCCGGTTTGTGAAAACTTGCACCACATTCTCCACAAGTATTGGATTTCACTCCCTCTGCTTTCCCTTCTCCATCAACTTTTTGCTCTTTAATCTCTTCCTAAATTAGAGGGAAAAAAAATGAGAAAATAACAAATTAAAATGGAATACAATACAGTGTCGCCAATTTCACATTTTACAAGTATAGCAGATCATAAATGTATTTCAGGTTATTTTATTGCGTCACAGCCCATTATTAACTATCTATCTTAACAAATTTCTAATTTTATGACACTGTGATTTTGATTTTCTGGTTTGTTCCATTTGAAAAAATGAGCAACTATAGTATTTAATTTTTCTTGACAGAGAGAAGACATATAAATTTATAAAAATCATATACTTATCCATATGTAATTTCATTCTGTCACTCCTAAAAACAACCCGGATTAATCGAAATAATCGGAATTGCTTGCAAAAAATCATATGCTCGAGCGTGTTTGTGTGTGTGGATAACATATTTGTAGAGAGAGAGAGAGAGAGAGAGAGAGAGAGAGATGTAAACCTGGTGGTGTGAGAGGATGTGAGAGGTGATGAGAGACTTCTTGGACCTGCAAATGCCACAGTAATCGCAGTAATATCGCCTTATGTCTCTGAATATCGGCCATTGTCTCTCTCCTTCTTCCTCCATTTCTCTCACAAACTTTCCGGAGAAAGTGTTTGAAGAGTAGGTGGGTTTCAGAAACCCTAGCAAGAACACTAGGAAGATGCGACCAACGGAAATGAGAGGCGCAAATCATTGATTTCTAGGGTTTGCTTGGAAGGCTATATAAATAGGGTCCGGATTTGCTCCTAAACTGTACGAACTTAGCTAGGAGCATCGGAATGTGCTACGGATAGGAGACACGCAAGGCAGCAAGTTGATCCAAAGGGTGACATTCAAAACGCACATGAAGCACGCGTTGTGAAAGCAACCAGCTGCCCTTAACAGGCGTTAGGGGTGTTTAAAAACTCACTCGACCCGATCCGACCCCACCTGAAATCCGCGGTTATAATGACTAGACGAGTTGGGTTGGTGTAAATTTGATAAATTTTTGGTAGGTTGGTTTGATTGGCGGGTACAGAGATGATAATTTGCTCTAAACTCGATCCCAGCCTCCAACAATATATATATATAAATAAATAAAATAAATTTTATCACTACCTTATATTTTTCCTTAATTGTTACAAGTTGAGTATTTTTTATTTCTTTAGAGATATTTATTTGATAATTTTAAGATGCATTTATTTTGTTAGATATGCTTTCAATTTTAAATACGAAACCATATATTAGTTTGTAAGATTTTTTTAATAATAAAGAACTTTTATTATTGTGTATCTAACTAGTAGTTTCTATTATTATAAGGATTATTTGGATTATAGTTTAATTACTAAAGAACACAATATTGCATTGTTAGATAATAATTTGAGGTGTGCTTGTTAAAAAGATTTTAGAAACTTTAGATGTTTATTATTTTAAAAAAAAAAAATAGTAATACTTCACCCACTCAATCAGTCCAATCCGCCGATTGAAATCCGCCATATATTAACAAATTCACTGGTTATTGAGGTAGGCGGATTGGTTGGCGAGTAAAAGGATTAGTCACCCTCCAAAGACGGTTTAGTTTACGGTTTTACTGCCCACCTGTCCCGCCCAACTCACGCACGGCCTGACAAGCGTTATCAATTTTTTGCCAGCAAACCTTTTTTTTTTTTTTTTTAAATACTTCACTTCTTACTAGAGAGTAGCAGCAGTAAAGTTTCTACTTTCTAGCTCCCAATCTCTCAAACAAATAACTCCATTTCCGGTTAATGTCATGATGCTAGTGACTGCTACACCATACACTTTTTCAAATAAACCCATTAAAATACACCATACACTTTTATTAAGATGAATAGGAGGTCGGCATGGATGCTTCAAGTGTTTGGGATTCTATGCAATTTTCCTTTTTTTTTACCCGAGAAACAAAAGGAAAATGGAGGGAAAAAAATAATTTTTTTCATCATTTTAGTAAACCCCCACTCCAACCTTCAACACAGTTACAGCCGCCACCTCCTCCTTCTGACCTCTTCCTTCTTCTTCTTGTGTCAATTTTTTCATTTTTTTTCCCGAGAAACAAACAGAAAATGTAGGAAAAAAATGATTTCTTGAAAGAAATTTACATACATCCAAACCAATCATATATATATATATATACAGAAATGTTTGGTTGCAGTCCAAGACCGCAACTTAAAAAAGGGTCCAGCACATGGGCTGGCTTGGCACACTAACCGAGTGGCAACTTTTGCAGCAAAAGTCTGACTTTTGCCTCCACTTCTCTCTCTCTCCCTCCCTCCCGCTGAAACACAAATATCTCTCCCGCTGCAACATACTAGTCACCGGCTGGTTTGGACTCGCCGCCGATCCCGCTCCTCACCGCCATTGCACCAGCCCTCTGTCTGCTGGTTTGGGGGTCTCTCTACTCCGGCGACAGTCCTCCGGCGAGAGCTCCCTCTTCTCCGGCAACTGGTGGTGGAGGCAAGAAAAGAGATTTCATCAGTTTGATGGTTGCTTCTGCAAGCACCAGCAGCAGCAGTAACAGTGAATGTTAGATTTGAGTGTCATTAAGTGTTGAAAGATTGCCATCTTAGGTGAATTGCAAATTTTCATTCCAAAGTAGAAAATAATTATTTATTTATGTCCATTGTAGCTAAAACTTAAAAGTTCTGCTTTTTGTTACACTAACTTTCCTTTTGCTTGTATTCATGCTATCTTTAGGCTGTGAAAGACTGCATATGGCTATTCGAACAAGAGCAAGCATTAGGCTTCAGTAGTGTCCCAACAAACATTCGAATGACGGTCATCAAGCTCAAAACTGGAGGATTATGGGTCCATGCCCCCATTGTTTTATTTTTTTGGGTTGTAGACTGCATTTTGTGTTGTCAAAATTGATACTGAATTGTTTCATTTCCATTTGGAAACAAAATGCCCCAATATTTAATGATAAGAAGCCAAAGTTTATTTGATTTATATTTAGTCAAAATTCCCTTTGAATGTTCTGCACTAGTTCATGACAAATTGATGTAATGAACTTAATTTGTGTATGATGACGGCAAGTTTGACCCTCTTGCATGCGTCTTTAATAGACTCACAGGTCAGGGGTTGGATTGATAGTATTGTAAGAGACTGAAGGTTCAAGAGAATAATTCCAGCCCATTTTGCTGCTCCGATAAATATAAGTGTAGTTTTGATACAACTAATGTGAGAGTGTATTCAATTGGAAAAAAAATAAAATAAGACCAATCGAGCCAGCCCCTGCTTTATTAATAGACTAATAGTATAGACAAATCCTAACAGGAAAGCAACTTGATTTTCTAAATATGCAGGCACAGACACCCGCACACCCACTAGTGCAGAGAATACATGAAGAATCTTAACTACATGGTTATGTTTCCATGACAATCTTTAGCTTCCAACAAGTTTTCAGAAACATGTTTACAAAAAAAAAAAAAAGTCAGACTGCAACCGAACATTGCCTTGGGTTGGCTGTGATATTGTGAGCATTGCTGCCGATGGTGAAAATTGAGGTGAAGATTAGGATGATGCCTGGATCGAGGTGGTTGATCGACGTTGTGATTGGTTTTGTTGCCGGCATAGACAAGGTCGGAGTGCCGAGATCGAGGATGGCGCCGATAGGAGTTGTGGTTTGAGGTTTTGTCATGAGATGCCAATACCGACGGTAGGAGTGGTGGTCGATCACCAGTACATAGCTGCAGAGAGAGCTAAAGATGAATATGCTCCATGTTGAAGTGCAGAGAACATGGTACAGAGAGAGTGCGAGGGAGAGGGAGAGGGAGAGGGAGAGGGAGAGAGGGGAGAGAGAAGTAAAGGGGGACAGTGGAAGGGAAAAGTAACTTTTGGCAGGTGAAAAAGTTGTTTATTTTAAGCCATCGGATGGTTTCATTTTTAATGGACGGTGAGATTAGTGCAGGACCGTTTTTTAAGTTCCGGTCTTGGACTGCAACCGAACATTTCTGTATATATATATATATTATAAAAGAATATACCAACATCAACATGTATTTTTAGAAAATTACAGAGCCTAAAGCATCAATTCTAAAAAACTTTTGCAATTGCAAGCAGCATGTGGACCTTACCATACGATCCGACTAACATCACTACACTTTTGTTAGGAGGCATTTGGGTGAAATCAAACGTGAGAGAGTTCATCAAGCCAATCATGACGACAAACCAAATCGGGCGGTGACGACAGAGAGGCTTTGGTGCGACGCGAGGGTTAGGGTTTGAGAGAGAGACAGAGAAATGGAGAGTGAAGATGTATGTTTTGTTGGGGTTTGGGAAGGAATAGAGAATGGGATTGGATTAGATAGCTGAGAGGAGGAGGATGCATGCGGAGCTGCGAACATGGCTTCGCTGGCGGCTTGCATTCCCTATGGAGGATGATGATTTCGTGGGTTTAACAGGAGGAAGAAAAAAAAAAGAGTTTACTGCATTTGAGGGTTAACGCCTCGTTAAGGCCAGGATTCCTCCAAAACGGCATCCCTTTGCACGTATAAATGTTCAACCATTGGATGTGTTTATGCACATACGTGTCACGCATCTGAAGCACATTAAATTGCTCCTAATATCGTACCATTTATGAGCAAATCCGGACCCAAATAAATATTAGGAATGATCAGGTGAGCATGTGCTTATCTACATCTATCTATTTATACTAATACTAATATATAAAGCAGTGTTATGAAAATCGGACCGGACCGGCCGGTTCAAACGGTTGAATCGGGAACCGGGCCTCTAGCCAATTCAATCAACCCACATAAACCCAGCCAGGACAAAAACTGTCCTCTTTTGTTAAAACTGTTCGAACCGGCGGGTTTCCGATTTTATTTCGTTTTTAAGTGATCCGGCCAGTTTTTTATAAAACCAAAATTCAGTTAAAAAGTCACAAATGCCCCAAGATATTTTGACATACCTGTTATGCCTAGAAGGCTAAAACAGTAAATGTCTATATAAAAAACTATTGTTAAAGGACTAAAACCCTAACTTGCCAATTCCTCAATCCAGTAATCCCCGATTCGGCGATTCCACCAAGCACATGGCGATTCCACCAAGCACACGGTTGATGGTGGTCGACGGTCTCACGGTCACCCTACCCCGGCGTCGCTGCATAGTGCACACTGCTGCACATCCTCTTACTTGCTTGTTAGTTCTCCCTTCTCTATTTCTAATTTGAGTAATTTCTTTCTAATTTCTCATTTTCGTATGAACTGAACTTTTTTAGTTTTTTTATCCTCTTACTTGCTTGTTAGTTCTCACTTCTCTATTTCTAATTTGTGTAATTTAGTCAATCCCTCAATTCTGAATCGATGAATCCTCAATCCCTTAAACCCTCTCTGTTATCTGCCATTAAAGCTCTGCTTGAGGTGGAAGACTTATTTGTGCAAGTCATTGAAGCAAAGCTCATTTCTCTCTGGGATCTGCCATTAAAGCAAAGCTCGAGTTTTTCTTCCCATTTCAGAAAGGTAGATCATAGCTGGAACCAACAAGTCTCGGCGGTGACAATATCCAGGGATTTTGCATGCATCTACACGGTACAAAGAAAACAAAATAGCGACTATGGTTTGATTAGTTTATGTCCCAGACATTTATTTATTTATTTTTTAGACAAGTAAAAAATTATGTGGAAATCTAGGGGTTTGGTGTTTAATGCTTTGCATGGTTAGTGTTTGTTATTTTTTCCAAATGAAATGTGTTAGCCCTATGGCTTCAATCCTTAGTTGTTTATGAGTTTTGATGATAACAAACATTGTATAATGATTATGCACATTTATACTTAACATTGAATATTATGTTTTGTTTCAATCTTTATTGGCAATTTACTTGTTATCTCTCTTTTGGTACATATATCTTTGCTTATTAATTGAATCAGGTTATGAGCATTGTCCTTGGCCATCTTAGTGTGCCTATTCAATAAAGGAAGCTGAAAATTTGCTCAAACCCATCAATGTCCATTCTTGCACAAGATAAAGAGTTGAAGATTACAAGACTTTATTTATTCATTGTGTAATTTGATTAGGACTCATAATTTGTGAATCTCTCTTATAGGATTAAAACTAATTTGGCTTAAAAATGAACTTTAATTCTTGACCCTGTTTCAAACTTGGGAAAATCATTTTGTTTGACCAAAATTATTTCCAAATAACCTTGGGCTTTTCTTAAATCAAAATCCAGCTTAAAATTCATAAAAAGTGCCTTATGGCCTTCCTTAGTCGACTAATCCCTTGTGACTAGTCGACTGACTGCAAGGCAGTAAGCATGTTTTATGAAAATTTAAGCTAGTCGACTAATTCCTAGTGATTAGTCGACTAACAGTTTCTTAGTCGACTAGCCCCTCTTGTTCCAGTCGACTAATTGAGCCCGAAGAATTTGTTCAAAGTGATTTTAAGTTGCTAGTCAACTAACCCCTCTTTTACTAGTCGACTGACAAATCCAAATTTCCAAAACTTATTGATTTTAACTCTCTAGTCGACTATTCAAGCTGTCCTAGTCGACTAACCGACTCCGGACTTATTTTGTAAATGCCTTTTAAAGGGTTTAGTCGACTAATGATGCTCTACAAATCTTAACGGCTAGTTTTTACAACCCAAACGGCTATATTATTCTTCCCAACAGCTATATGATGATGAGAGCCTTTAAATACCATTTACATAAGTCTTGGATAAGTCAGTTATTTTACTCCAAGTTATTTGAAACACTTTTCTATTAAAAATCAATCTTGTTCATCAATTAATTGAGTGATTCAAGCTCTTCAAAATCTTTCTCTCTAAGCCAATACTAGTTCTTAATCTTAAGAGATATTAGTTTGAGCTCATATTGTATTTGTCCACTCTTGAAGGAGTTCACATTTGTATTATCTTATTCATTATTGAATCTTGTGAGTTTGTAAGGGTTGTGAGAAAACCTTTGTGGGTGAGTTGTCTTCCACCTTTGAAAGAAGACAAGTTGTAAAGGTTTCTCCACTTTGAAGGAGTGATTCTTAGTGGATTGTGAAATCCTCAAGACGAGGTTCTTGAGGCATGGATGTAGACGGAGATCGAACCACGTTAAAATTCTTGTGTTTGATTATCTTTCTCTCTATCTCTTGCATTTAATTTATGTACTTGCCTATTATATTGTTTACTTGTGATTCATATTATCTTGATCATTTATCTTCAATTTGACTTTTTGAACTAAAATTTTAAATTGGTTTTTATTCCATAAAGTTTGCTATACTCTATTCACCCCCCTCTAGAGTATATTTTGGGCCAACAATTGGTATCAGAGCAGGTGTTCTATTTTGTTGAAGATCTTTTTGAGCAAAAGATCATGGCAAACTTTCATAGACCAATCTTTGGTGAAGGTCATGCTATTGACCAACCTCCACATTTTGATGGCAACAATTATGTATTTTGGAAAAATAGAATGTGCATTTTTCTTAAATCCCAAAATTTCAAATTATGGCTCATTGTTTGTGGTTATTTAAGTCCTCTTACTAATCCTATGGAAGAGTGGACTGAAAATGATCACGATACTGTCGATCTTGATAGTGTGGCCAAATTTTTTTTATTTCAATCTCTTTGTGAAGATAAATTGCTACTTGTTTCTAATTATGAAATGACAAAACGAATTTGGGATGAACTCGAAATTATTCATGATGAAAATCTTTAAGAGAAAAGATCCAAAATTCGATTGCTTGTTCATGAATATGAAACATTTCATATGAATCACAATGAATCAATTTTTCAAATGAATATTCGCTTCAATTGCCTTATTAGTCATTTGCAAATTTTTGGAAGAACATATTCTAATGAATCTCTTGTATGAAAATTTCTCATGTCTTTATCTAGGAAATGGGAACCAAAAGTCACATTCATCCAAGAAGCTTTTGACATCTCATCTCTTAGCTTGGAGGAACTCTTCAATACTCTCCTTCAATATGAAGACCAATTGAGAATAAATGAAGAAGAAGAGGAGATGAATCTTCCTATGCTCAATCATGATCAAAATATCCATGATGAGATTGTTATTGAGAATGACATTGATGAGGATGATGATAAGGAAAGCATTCAACTCACTCCCATATCCATCAATCACTCATCTTGTGAATCAAGCTCATCAAATTCTCAATCTTGCAAGCTTTGTCTTAGAAAAGGACACAAGAGAAGGTTTTGTCCTCTACTTATAGAATTTGATGCAATTGAATTAAATTTCACTAACCATGAAGATGAAGATTTTGCCCATACTTCTACCTCTCATGACATGGGAAATCATCATGGTGATTATGGTTGACCTCATTGAATTTGTAAGTAAACCAACCATGGTTGGCTATTGGTAAGAAGTTATTTTATTCATCTATTTATTGTTTGCTACTAACATCTTAAATGTCTTTTATTGATCTAATTTGGTTTTAAAGCTATTGGTTAATCACTCTCATATTTTGTTGCATTCTCATGTGCATTTATTTTATATAAATTCTCTTGAGAAATTAAAATAATATTTTGAAATTTTCCATCGTTTTTCAAAAGCTTGGGTTAGTTTGGATGAGTTAATTTTGAGAAAAATCAAGTTTTAATACCATTAGTCGACTAACCTTTCCTTACCAATCGACTAAGAGAGAAAGCTTTAAAAATCTTTTTGACCTAACCTCATTAGTCGACTAATGAATGTAGTTCTAGTCGACTAACCGATAATTTTCAAACAGTTTTGGTCAAAACATGATTAGTCGACTAACTACTTACTTCCTAGTCGACTAATTAAAAAGTTTTCAAACATTTTTATTAAAACTTCGATTAGTCGACTAAAATAGCCTTACTAGTCGACTAAGGGTTTCTGAAAATTTGTTTTGGCTACTGTAATGCAGTTAGTCGACTAACAACGTGTTATCAGTCGACTAAGAAGCTTCCTAGTCGACTAATAACATGTCTAGTCGACTACTGCAACACGACCCTGATTTTTTATTTCGAAACCCGTTCATTTTCTCTTCTATTTTTTCCTCCATTTCATATTTTCTCTCTAAAATACTCTCTCCAAACCCTAACCCTAACTTCACTAAACCTTTTCAAGTTTCTTTAAAGCCTTCATCCATCACTATACTTGTGCATTATTGTTTGTATTTCAAATGGGTCCAAGGAAATCTGCTCCTCCCCATCGCACTCACGGAGAAGGATCTTCAAGGGCTCCAAGATCATCCAAAGGCAAAGGGAAAGTTACTGAAGAGGTTGCCACTCAAACCGCCACTTTCCAACCATACTCGGAGGCCTTCTACACCATAGAGTGTGAGCAAAACTACATCAGGCACATCTCCACAGGAACTGTAATCACTGGTAAAAGCGTCCCTCAAAATTTTCTTAAAACGTTCTTTCCTTTTGTATTTGTAAAATTCAGAGATATTGGTTGGTTATACTTTATTGAATTAGCAAGACCAACTTGTAGAACCTTGGTTCGTCAATTTTTTGCTAATTTGTGTGTTGGGAAGGGATCCATCAATTCCTATGTTAAAGGGGTTAATATAGCTTTTAATAAAGAAAATTTGGCAAATCTTATGGCTATTCCAACAGGGGACATGAAATGGTTTACAAATGAATACCACCCCATCAAATGTGGTAATTTTCCTTGATTGGATGCCATTAGACTTATTTGTGGAAACCCTAACATGGAATTGCACACTTTTGATCGCACTTCCACCTCCCAACTCACTCTTGACTGCAGAATTATTCACTCCATCATTGCACATAATATTATGCCTAAATCCGGTAGCTACTCTTACATTTCCGATTGGCATATTTTTCTGATTTGGGCTATATTGATGGGTAAACAAATTGATCTTGCATTTCTTATTATTGATCAAATTCATACTGTTGCACCCAACCGTACCTCTGCCTTACCTTATGAAATGCTTTTGTCCTAACTATTTTCAATGTTTGGTGTGGATGTGATTTCTGAGACGGACATAATAGAAAATGACCCCTCCAAGGACTCTTGTACCTTTTGTGAGACTACATTGGTAAAAATGGGTTACAAATGGTTGGCAAATGAGAAAAGATGGATTGAGGATGCTACAAAGGTGGGAAAAAGAAGAAAGAAAGCCGCTGCCCCTCCACAAGCTGAAGGAGACGAGCCTCACGATCCCTATGAGCGCATATTGCAACAAATTGATACACTTTCAGTGGGTGTTCATCAAAGAATTGATTCCTTTGAGCAACAGGTAATCAATGAGTTTCGAGATATTAGGGGAAGGCTCAATATGGGTGAGTACATGGAGGAAGCATCGGTGGATGAATCCGTTGACCCTTCTCTTGACGCTCACCTTGATGCTCCCATTGATCCGGCCTTCGACCCCAACTCTTACATTTAGTTGTTTCTTGTCTCTTAATCCTTCTCAAACAATCTCTTTGGTGAATTGTTGGTAACTTTTTGGGTTTATAACTTGGACTTGTTGGTTAGTAAACATGTTTTGATATTTTGGAATTTATTACTTGTCATATCTCCCTTTTGTGTTGAAAATATTTTTGGGATATCCTTATTTGCATTATCATCTCTTATCTTGTGGAATTGATGATTACAATATCTTTATTCATATCTTTGTAGGACATATTAATTGCTTAAAACCTCAAATGTCCCACTTTGATATGTTACATAAGATTACAATTTGTTATCTCATCTTTTGATAATTGAGTTGCATTAAAATTAATGCAATATTTTGAGGGATATAAAGTTTAGGAATGATTGATACAAGTTATTAATCTCACTTTCACCCTCTTAATATGCATGTGACACTTTAAATCTTGCCACTCATTTTTATCATTTTGGGATAAAATTGTGTAATGATCTACTTTAAGCTTCTTGCATTTTTTGAAATTGCATTTTTGTATACACTTGTGGTTAATTATGTTGGATGAAACTTCTTCTCTCCAAATATTTTGAACAACTCCTCCTTAACATAATTTTTACCATCCCATTTTTTTCAAACTAGGCTATTAGTACTATCTTGAGGGGGAGCTTATGCTCTTCTCTTTACTATCCTCTAAATTAGCCTAATTCTATCTTAAAACATGTGGATGTTTCTTACTTTCAAAGGGGGAGATTTATACATTCTCTTTGGCACCTTTTTGTTAATGCCAAAAGGGGGAGAGATATGCATAATGTTCCCTATATAGTATTCATATGCATAACATTAGTAAACTTTGCACTATGACATGAATATACATCTTAGGTATTTGTCACTCAACTCATGCAATAAGATTACAAGGTTTAGTATCATTCTTATGCATATTGTTAGGGGGAGCTAAAAATCCCCTAGCTAAGTATATTATCCCTCATTTGTACAAGTTTACTCAATGTTTGTCATCAACAAAAAAGGGGGAGATTGTTAGCCATATGGCTTCAATCCTTAGTTGTTTATGAGTTTTGATGATAACAAACATTGTGTAATGATTATGCACATTTATACTTAACATTGAACATTATGTTTTGTTTCAATCTTTATTGGCAATTTACTTGTTATCTCTCTTTTGGTACATATATCTTTGCTTATTGATTGAATCAGGTTATGAGCATTGTCCTTGGCCATCTTAGTGTACCTATTCAATAAAGGAAGCTGAAGATTTGCTCAAACCCATCAATGTCCATTCTTGCACAAGATAAAGAGTTGAAGATTACAAGACTTTATTTATTCTTTGTGTAATTTGATTATGACTCATAATTTGTGAATCTCTCTTATAAGATTAAAACTAATTTGGCTTAAAAATGAACTTTAATTCTTGACCTTGTTTCAAACTTGGGAAAATCATTTTGTTTGACCAAAATTATTTCCAAATAACCTTGGACTTTCTTAAATCAAAATCCAGCTTAAAATTCATAAAAAGTGCCTTATGGCATTCCTTAGTCGACTAACCCCTTGTGACTAGTCGACTAACTGCAAGGCAGTAAGCATGTTTTATGAAAATTTAAGCTAGTCGATTAATTCCTAGTGATTAGTTGACTAACAGTTCCTTAGTCGACTAGCCCCTCTTGTTCCAGTCGACTAATCGAGCCCGAAGAATTTGTTCAAAGTGATTTTAAGTTGCTAGTCGACTAACCCCTCTTTTACTAATCGACTAACAAACCCATATTTCCAAAACTTATTGATTTTAACTCTCTAGTCGACTATTCAAGCTGTCCTAGTCGACTAACCGACTCCGGACTTATTTTGTAAATGCCTTTTAAAGGGTCTAGTCGACTAATCCTCGTGTGCTAGTCGACTAATGATGCTCTGTAAATCTTAACGGCTAGTTTTTACAACCCAAACGGCTATATTATTCTTCCCAACAACTATATGATGATGAGAGCCTTTAAATATCATTTACATAAGTCTTGGATAAGTCAGTTATTTTTACTCCAAGTTATTTGAAACACTTTTCTATTAAAAATCAATCTTGTTGAGTGATTCAAGCTCTTCAAAATCTTTATCTCTAAGCCAATACTAGTTCTTAATCTTGAGAGATATTAGTTTGAGCTCATATTGTATTTATCCACTCTTAAAGGAGTTCACATTTGTATTATCTTATTCATTATTGAATCTTGTGAGTTTGTAAGGGTTGTGAGAAAACCTTTGTGGGTGAGTTGTCTTCTACCTTTGAAAGAAGACAAGTTGTAAAGGTTTCTCCACCTTGAAGGAGTGATTCTTAGTGGATTGTGAAATCCTCAAGACGGGGTTCTTGAGGCCTCGATGTAGACGGAGATCGAGCCACCTTAAAATTCTTGTGTTTAATTCTCTTTCTCTCTATCTCTTGCATTTAATTAATTTACTTGCCTATTATATTGTTTACTTGTGATTCGTATCATCTTGATCATTTATCTTCAATTTGACTTTTTGAACTAAAATTTTAAATTCGTTTTTATTCCATAAAGTTTGTTATACTCTATTCACCCCCCTCTAGAGTATATTTTGGGCCAACAAAATGTGTTTGGCTTGATTTATGATTTTTTTTTTTTAGGCTTGATATTATGTATTTTGTTTTTTGTTTTTTTTTTTGCTTGATTTGAGACGATGAGTAAATTGTAAAATTGCGTGTTTGAATGCGGCATGGAAAGGGTAGTAGGTTATGCCATCAGATCTATGGTACATAGCTCAGGGGCCATAGGTTGTAGAAGGCTACTCTGCTCCAGATTTTCCTAATATTAAACTTTTACACCCTTTAGCCTTTCTTATTGTTTTTTTTTTTTTTTCTCTTTATTTCTTATTTCTTGTAGGCTTATGGGACTTTGAATTTAATGTTTATATTTTATACTTTATATTTTACAGGTTTAACATTGATGAGAGCAGGGATTAAAAGAATTGGAGCTTTGAAGGTTCAGAATTTCTAAAGAGTGGGCTTCAAAGTTTAAAGCATGGTATGTTATTATAAATTTATAATCTTTTCAAAACAATTTCATTTTTATTTTTATTTTTTTAAGTTTCATAACTTAATCTTTGAAGAATTTGGTTAATATATTAAACTTGTTGAAATGTGAATATCCTTTATGATGTGAATTAATATGTTATATTGGATTATTGGTATGTGATTAACATATATACCATAGTGCTTCTTCGTTGATAGTTTATAGCATTGAAATTTCAAACTTGATGTGTTGATGAACTTTTGAATTATATATGTTAGCATTTTAGCAATATGTTATTAGCATTATGCATTGTTGAGATATTGACATATTGACATATTGTGTGATTATAATTTATAAAGAATAGAGATACTTCTTAAAATTTTTTTAGAACTTTTAATCTTTTATAGGATTTGTTTCTATATATATATATATTTAAGGTTTTTAATTTAATATATAATAAATAATTTTTAATTATTAATTAATATATTTATGATGTCATGGTGACGTCACGGTTCAATCGGTTGAACCTTAACCCGGTAACTTTTCCAGTTCGATGAACGGTCCGGGTTTTAAAACATTGATATAAAGGGATAATAGGATCTATACTAATAGAGCTTCTATTATAATGTGTACCTTATGTAATTTTGCGTAAGGTAATCTCTATAGGGCCAAATGCATATTATATTTTGAAAAATTGACTGTATTAGACGAATTGGTTATGAATTTCATGTTCGCAAAAAATTATAGTAGTCAAATAATCAATTTTTGAAAAATGCCATAGTGAAAATTTGTGATTTTTTTGTTCTTTAAAATGTCGCTAGTTTTTTCCAGTTAATTTTTTCAGAAACTTACCATTGGAACATTGTGATTTTTGGCAAACATGAAATTCATAAGTAGATCATCTAATCCTCAAGTCAGTTTTTTAAAATAGAGGAATTTGGCTAAAAGTCCTGATTTAGAAGATTTTCATGCCAAAAGTCCTCTCAACAGATTTTTCTTCCCAAAAGTCATTTTGGCATGGATTGGACAAAAATACCCCTTCTTTCTAACAACCTTCAACGCCACCTACACCCCCAATCCCCGGGTTCACTACGTTACACCCTGCGGTGACCTGAGTCAGTTTCCTATGCCGGAAACGCAGATCACTACGCCAACGCAGGTTACTATGCCGGAAAATGCAGGTCACTACGCCGGAAACGCCGGTCATTGCGCCGAAAAATGCAGGTCACTACGCCCAAAAAAAAAAAAAAATCTTTTTCCTCCATTTTCTCATCAACCAAACAAAAAATTAATTTTCCTAAATGAAAATTAATCTGAAAATCTACAAAATCTTCACAAAATGGAGTTATTCGGCTTGCTTAATTTGAGCATTTCATTTTTTTTTTAATAGAAAAGACAACACAAAACATAGGACACGATTTTTTTCTTTCATTTTCTTAGGAACCAAACATAGAGTAAATTTACTAAAAAAAAATCAAAATTTCCCTTTGGAGCCTTTGTTACCGACAGCGAGCATGGAGTTCTTGGGTTCGGATATCAGGTGGACGAATACTGCTGATGATCGGCGATGATGGTGAGATGCCAGATAGATCATCGTCCCTAATAGTCCATTCGTTGGAAAATTTGTCGACCATAAAGAGACCACTGGTTGTGGTCAAGATTCTTGGAGATCTTGAGGTTTGCTACAACGATGGTGAGGGTTTTCTCACTTTCACGTGGTCTAACAAAGAGTTCGGCCGAAGAAAAATAGCTTGCAAGTTAGACAGAATTCTGGTTAACCATGAGATTGTTACTCTCTTCTCCGAAGCTAGAGTTATTACTGGTACTAATGGACTCTCTGACCATGCCCCAGTCATTATTCAGTTGAATCACTCAGTGCAGCACAGCCATAAACCTTAAAGGTTTATGAATGCGCAGTCTAATCATCCCTTCTTTCTCCGAACTGTGTAGCAAGCGTGAGGAGGAAGACTTCGATTCGGCCCACTGAATTTGCCTTCTTTTCTTTCTTTTCTGAGCTCGAACCATGAGCCGTAGAACTGGATTTCTCCGATGAAGTTGATCCAATGAGATACGAAGAAGAAGAAGAAGAAGAAGAGGATGTCATTGGGACTGTATTGGGGATCTAAGGGCAAATTTGTCCGTAAAATAATTAAATTTTTGAAAAAAGGACTTTAGCCCTTAAAACTTTTATAATTAGGACTTTTCAAAGCAAAAAATATGTCGGTGGACTTTAAGAAGTAATCAAGTATAAAATGGGACTTTTGGCCAATTATGCCTTTAAAATATGATATGTATTTGGCCTTATAAAGGTCACGTTAAATATAATCTGTATTTGGCCTTACGCACCTTATAATAGAAGGAGAGTTTGTTCACCCATATATTTTTTTCAAAAAATTGCCATTCTATTATATTCAAGTTGAAGAAGATGTTGAGGACAAAACTGTCTTTCTAGAGTAACCCACAGTTCCCTTTATTTTAGGATCATCTTCTCCATCATGTTCATTTTAAGGAGGATCGACGCACCATTTTACGAACCATTCCAAAAACACCTATTTCGTCTCAACTCCAGAAAATTTCAATAAATCGGTGAATTAATTTGTTTTGGAACGGTTCCATTTCATATTCTTCTTTTCTCTCTTACCAAACGACCAATTAAGTTTCTTATTGTCCATTGTCATTTAATATTCATACATTAAAATTAATTCAATTATTTTAAATATTATTATAATCGATTAATTGAATATAACTCCATTGTCA
This sequence comes from Hamamelis virginiana, assembly GCA_017140935.1. Lineage (NCBI taxonomy): Eukaryota > Viridiplantae > Streptophyta > Magnoliopsida > Saxifragales > Hamamelidaceae > Hamamelis > Hamamelis virginiana. Next base: position 289,625 of record JAESVK010000335.1, on the reverse strand, counting down.
TTTTTCTACCATTGGCAGCTCTGCTAGTTGCTTCCAATGGGGTCATCTCTGCTATTATATATAATTTTACTAGCTTTTTTTTTTTATAACTTTATAAATTATCAGGTGATAATATTATTTAATATTTTAATAATTCATTCTAAAACTAGAATAGAAGCCAAGTGGACGAGAAGGTCTGAGGAGAATAACTAGGTGAAAAATTTTTAAAATAAAATAAATATCACACTGTATGAGAGTATCAGGTGACAAATGGCCTGTAACAGCTGCTAAATTGCACAGTCCTCCTTTTTTCACCCCTCCACTCCAATTTTCTTCTCATCTATTGCAATTGCTTCTCCTCTCTTGCAAAACAAACTCGTGGATACCATGTTTTTTAAGGTAATCCTTCAATCCTTTATTTCTGTTCAAAACACCAAAGCCTTACTCTTTCTTTCACATACAATATTCATAACACCAGTTTTATCTCTGCTTTACCAGTATGTATATATATATATATATATATATATATATATATTACGGATCTTGTTGAACCACTTGAGTATATAGGATGACCAAATGACGGGGCCATGCCACAAAACATTTTATCGCCTCTAAAGAGTGTTTACATCGGGAGAGGGTACTGGCAGACACACACTTCCATACTCTGCCTTCTCTATTATCAATCGACACTCGAACATTCCCTTCACCCAGTGGAGATCCATGGAGGAGGTCGGAATCCCCTGTGTCGTGGACATGGCCATGTGCAGCAACTCGGTCAACTGAACCTAATGCCAAACGACATGCGCGTGGTTTCTTCCCCTATGAAAGGCAGTTGGTTATATGATGACATTACCAAAATATCAATCCCTATTGTAATTATACTACTTTTGCAACCTTTATTTTTTTAAAAAAAATAAAAATTAACAAGTGCCTTTACCTTATCATTTGGAGGCATGGGCCCGCATAGGAATGGTGTGTTTAAGTACTTGGTTCCTATTTTCCTTCTCAATAGTACTCTATATCACAGCAGGTTCAAATCGGTTATTCGTCAAAGGATAATGGAATTTTTAGTGCACAAATATAACCCACCTTCTTAATGCTCCGTTTGGTAGGAGGGATGGAAAAATAGAAGGAAGGAAAGTATGAGGGATGGACTTTCCTTCCTCAGGGGAGGAAGGAAAGGAAGTAAAACACCTAAATTACAATTATACCCCAACATATATTTAACCAAAATGACATTATACTACTAAATTCTAATAACCATTAAAAAGATTCAGTTATATGTTCATAATTGAGAAATGATAATTTTATAAGTGGGTCTCCGATGAGAATTTTTTTAAATTACTTTTTGTCAGAAAAACAAATTCTAATATTTATGAAATTCTTTTTCTCAGCTCCTTCCTTGGAAAGGCTGAGGGGTTTAAACCAAAAAACTGATGTTAAAATTGTCTTTTCAAAGCCCATATAAGCTGATCTCCAGTTTTCCTTTCATTTTTCCGTTCAAAATTATGCGGATTGAACACCTCCCTTTTTCCCCCCATTTTTCCCTCCACTTCCCTTTCCTCCATACCAAACATGTCCCAAATCTCTCTTCCCTCCACTTTTCCCTCCTCCCACTTTTCCTCGTAACAAACAGGCCATAAGTGACCAATAACCCTTTACCTTATTCGGTGTTTGCTCAAGTGGTGATGGCTCATTCTCACCAAAATCATGATTCCCTTTCATTTTGCCCCCCCTCCGACTTATAGGAATGCAACACATAACTGGAAAAAAACAAATATATGTCAATTGCCCTTGCCTTTAAGCTATAATAATTAACTTTAATATAATATAGAATGATAACATTGGGAATACATACCGTCGGGGATTGTTCCCCATGTTGGGTAGGGGTTTCGTGCTACGAATCTAACCTAACTACACTACATCTAGCACTAGTAGACCCCATATTCTCAGCACCGAATGAAGAAGATGGGAGGAACGATGGAACCTGCCCCCAGTCTCTAAACCTCCGAAGCTACTGTCATGACATACTAAATCATCTCCATCATTTCTTTTATTGCTTGTTGTAGAGCTGCATTTACTGGATGTGGGGTTTGAAAGTAAGATGTTGGAATCACCAAGTGAACAACTCCTCCCACGTGGCCACCGTATTCTTTTGTCCTTAATGCCTGTTGTCCTTGGTGAAAACGACAGTCTGAGGCCTTATGCAGAAAGGCCTTTGTGCGCGGGCGTGCCAGAGCTCAAAAAGCCCAAAGACCGTGTGAACACGACTTCTAACACCTTCTAGGCCGAGAATCTAGGAAAGGTCCTAGATGCCTAGTCGGTCACTTTGGAATTGGAATTGGAATCAGGCGATTGACGAGAATTAGAGGTTGATCCTCTTGGGTTCTAGTGTTGAATGTTTAATAAAAACTAAAATTCGACTCGGATTGCATCGTAATTGAACAGATCAACTTGCTTGGAATGAAATTAAAAATGCATCAAAAAGAGAAATACTTACATTGCTTGAGATTACAGCGCTAGAAATAGAAATCGACATACATTAAATTGAAATGTGCTTGGAAATTGAAATGTGGCGCTTATTTGAAGTAGAAATGCTTGAAACTCGAAGAACTACCTGTTCCCACCAAGACTGCCAAATCTCTTTGGCAGTCTTGAATTGAGGAATTTGAGAATTAGGGGTGATCATGAACCGACCAAAACAGATGCACCGCACCGCACCGAATCATTTGAACAGAAATTAACTGGTTTTTCTAATACCTTCGGCTAGTTTGGTTTTGAAAAACATGAGAACCAACATTCAGCCCGGTGTTTGGTGAGGATTTTTTAAACCGTTAGTGACCGAAACCGACCAATGCATTTATAATATTACAATAATATATTTTATTACTTCTATTATTTTGTTAAAATATAAAAAAGTTAGAAGGTATAAATCGGTAACCTCTTAGTCGATCAAGCCCTCTCTCTAGAGAGAAAACCCTATACTGCCTCTCTCCTTTAGTTGCTCAACTCGATGGACGATGACTCCAGCTTTGGTTGCATCTGGTTGCATCTGCCTAGCTCCTCTCGACATCTCTCATCTTTCCTCTACTTGTCTCTCAATGTCTCACATTTCACTATCTTCGTCTCTTAATCCGATTTGGCAATTCCACTATCTTTCTTTTTGTCTGTGGTTTGCCGTTTCCACTTATTTTCTTCGACTATAAGGGCTCAAGCATCAAGAGTCAAGGGTTCAAGCACACTGGGGTTAAGACTTTCCAATCCCTAAAGTAGGTTCATCAAGTTGCTTTTATTCTTTTTTTATTTTTTCCAATCTTTAAGAACTTGGGCTTGAATGTTATCTATTATTTTCTGTGAGTACGGATTTTGGGCAATCAAACAAAGGGATGCTATTTTGTGATTGAGTAAATTGATTTGTATCTATTGAACTTCAATAAATTTGGCCAAACAGTGCTACTGTTTTGTGGTTTTCTTGCCTTTAATTTTTTTAACTGATTTATCGTATTGAATATGATTTTTTTTCGTTTTTATTTTGATTGCTATATTGTATTGAAGCATTGGATTTCATTTTATTTTATTTTATTAGTAAACAGTGTTGAATGTGAGAATATTTTAAATTTTTACTATTATTTTATTGATTTTTTTTAATAAAAAAATTCAAACCGACTTAACCGATCGAAAGAGGCTGCACCAACTACACTGACTACACCGAAAACCAATGGTTTTAGTACTTGTTTGGTCGGAAACAGTGCACTAATTTGACAAATCGAGTCTTCCGATTTAGTTCAAAATAACCCTTAAAAACCGACCAAACCGACCGATGCCTACCCTATTAAGAATGGATAGATGGATTGCTGGTGTAGTGAAACCACGACTAATCTAATTAATTTTACCTTCCCAAGCTTCAAGTTGCTCAAAGAATTTGGCTTCAGACTCTTTGTCCTCCTGTACAGGTCGGATCAAATCTCCATAAACATATTTCCAAAGGAGAAACCCTTTAACGTAAGGTGACATAGCATGAGCCCAGTGTTAGAGATATGCCCTAAAACCAATCCTAAAGGGCATGTCAATTTCATATTATATTAAATAGAAGGTATAACTTGTCTTATATATTTAAATATATATATATGATAAGGTCCATGAATAAATGATAAGAGAAATATACATTTCAAGTTGTTGAGATAGAGAGACTGATATTTCTCATACACATTTATTCTTAAAAGTTCCTGCTCATAGGTTTATTAAAGTGGACATTTATAAACCATTAAGAGTAGCACATATTTAAACTAACTCCAATGGGAGGATAGGTAGTCTTTCCTATCAGTGTAGTGACACTATAGTTAATCTTTGGGCGCATCTTAGAGAACATGTACACCGAACATGATCTGTAAGAATATTCTTATGGAGCTTTAGTCAAAAGAATATTCTTATGTTACGTTCATTTATTTGATAATCCTCAGACCTGAGACATCATAGGTATCTTGTGCATAAGTTACTAGGGTTTGATAGTATCTCGTACATCCTTAACTATTAGGGTGTAATCGGTACTCATTGGCTCTAGTGGGTTGTGTATGAAGGTAAATGAGTGCACAAAAAGGAATCGTCACTTTCATCTTTGATGAGAGAGAATGTCAGGGTTAGTTCACAAAGATAAT
>JAESVK010000335.1:220575-264991 GCA_017140935.1 Hamamelis virginiana | reverse complement strand
AGTTGATCATTTGTATGAACACATAATAGAAATAATTGGTAAAAATGGGGTGTCCACGGTCATCTATGCTGACACCCAATTTTGTCCCATTTTGGGCCTCTCTAGACCCGTCTCGGCTGCTTTCGGCTTTTCGGGCCCGTTTCAAGTCCAAATTTGACTATTCAAGCGTCAAAACGATCGTGATTCGATTCTCCATGTTTTGAGAAGTATTTGAAGTAAAAATGCATTGACCAAAGTCAAATTTTTGGGGAAAATTCAACCGATTAACTGTTTAGGGCATGCCGGGCCCATATTAGGGTTTTGAAATTTGCTAACCAATCGCTCTTAAAATCATTTCTTCTTCTCGAAACAAGTTTTGAAATATTTTAAGAAAGTGTTTTGAAGCCTTTGAAGGCTTTGTTTTGATAAAAAGATCGAATCCCGGTCATTCCCGGTTAAAAACCCTAATTTGAACTTGAAAGGACCTTTTGAGCATTGAGAGACAATTATGAGCTAGGAGGCTTAACAGGCCCTGCCATTGATCAACTTAGCTATTAAACACACCCTAAATATCCATGCCAAAGTCTCTGGACAATTCGAGACAAGATCGACAGCCATTCAGAGCCTTTGTGATTCATATGACAGCACTGCCCTTCAAGTCACAAAAGGCCTTATTTTCTATCAAGCCTGGCTCAGAATGCCATGAAAATTTACAGGGATACTCCTAGACACTCTAAAAACTAAATGCAAAAAAAACCGACTCGATCTAACCTAAAAACCTACATACGATAATGACCTCTATCTAGCTACTTATAAGGGTAAAACTGTCAACTTAGGGTTTTGACACCCTATTTCATCTCTAAACAGAGGAAACCATTCATGACCATACTCATGGTCAAAAATGGATGTCTACATGTGAACCAGCCAACCTGAATATCCCGAGGGATCGGAAGGCCTCTCGTTCACTTTGGGGTTTTGAGTGGATTGTGGATGATGTTTATCCGTCTCGATTTATCCTTTTCTATTATCCACATTTATCATTCTCTATTATCCACTCAAGATTGGGTTTTTGAAAAAGGATAAGAGTTTGTAAAGAACTGGGAGTCGCCACCTTGTTTTAAGGGAACAAGAAAACCACAAAAGAGAGTTTTATTTTCAATAAAACATTGACCCATATTTTGGAAAAGCATGGTCTTTGAATCAAAGTTGGATTCGGGGGCTAGGTTATGAAGTGGGAAGGTTCCAAGGAACTCTTTGTAGGCACCCACCTCGCCCTAATTAAAGGTCTCCTAATTAAGTTTGGGCTTTATCAAAATCTTATAAAAAACAACCTATCATATCTAATCAATCAAGAAAGTAGTGTAGATAATACTATATAATAGATAATAATAATAAAAAAAGAATCAAAGAAACCTAATGATCTTAGGAGACAAGAGTCAACCTAAGATTGGACTTGCGCCCTATTGACTACCTACGTACCTTACCAATTACATGATAAAGATCAAAGCCCACGTAGTTCGATTACCCTAGGACTCACCTATTGTAATAAACCACACAATTGTAGAGGTTCTATCTTATCTTGGACTCTAGCTTCGAGAGTTTGAGTTTGATCAAAACACTTGTTATGAGAGATGGAATTTCATTCCATTTTGAATTCTTTCAAAATCACTTTTTTTAGACTTGTTCTCGAAGTAGATTCCTAGGTAAAATAGAACTCTATTCTTATTGTAATTCTTACAACAAATAAGTGTCCTAAGTGGGGTCAAGTGACCCCCTAATCCTAGGGTTTCTAACTAGTCTTAGGTTAGTCTAAACACCAATTATACTAATATTATATATGCTGGAAAATTCTTGAAAATAAATAAAAAATGCAATCAAGTAGGTAAACAATGCATGATAATGTCCTAAATGCAATCTAAGTTAGATATGGGAACCTAGGCATGTTTCTAAGTTAGTTTGGACCTAAAAAAATGAGTTTTAATCCACTTTAAGGTCACTTTAAACCTTGGACAGATTTGAAAGTAATCAAAGAGTGGGTTTAAAACCTATAAAATAAAAGAATAAAAAGTATAAATGACCTAATATGCAACCTGGTATGATGTGCTAATTTATCCCATACAATATGCTTGAAAACAACACTTTATTCATAAGAAATAAGCACAAGGGTAGAGTCTTACCTTTTGCATGCTCCCTCGAACTCAATTGATATTTTAAGCACACTTTAGGAGATAAAAATAAACTAACAAACCTAATACAAATTCATCCTAAAAAAATACTAGCATGTGATTACTTTACATAAACTATCCTAACATGATTACTAACCTAAGAAACTTAAACATGTATTAAAGTAATTCCTATTATGCATGCTAACATATAAAAAACCTAATCTATAATCATATAAGAAAAGGAAAAGAAGAGGAAAAGAATATGCCAAAACTTCTATCCTAATCATGCATCCTAAAATTAATCCCTATTATGCATACTAATAAACTAACCTATCATGCATACTAATCCTAAACACCTAATCCACCATGATCACAAAAGAAGAAGAGAATAAGAAGAAGAAGAAGAAGAAGAAGAAGAAGAAAATATGCAAACTACTTAAAACTACATAACTCTACTAACCTTTTTCTTTGCTTCCTTCCCACTTGATCCAAGCCTTCTCTTCAAACTCCAAGGACCTCAAAACTATAGCTATAGTGCTATGGGGGAAGCTTGTGCAATTGCTCAATCCTATAGTCTCCAAGCTTAACTCTTCAAAGCTTAATTGTGTGTTAAAACTGATTTCAGGGCCCTCTATTTATAGGGAGACCTGAAATTGATTAATGGCTGAGTTTAAATCTCTTAAGAATGATCCAAGGGATCTAAACCAGTCTTCTAAGGTGTTTAAACTCATTCCAAAGTCCCCATGGCCGAACTGGACACATGGCAAGGCTTGGAAGAGTCCCGGGCAGAAAAATCACTGAAGCTGTGCAATTATTGGCTAAAGTGATCGATGGCCATCCACTCTAGGACGGCTAGCCGTCCCTCATGGATGGTTGGCCGTCCCTAGGTGGACGGTCATCGATCTTCCATCCCCAAATTTGCCCTATGTGGGCCTGTCTCAGCCCATTTCGATCCGGTTTCGGCTTTTTTCGGCTTTTCGAGCCCGTTTTAAGTCCAAATTTGATGATTCAAGCGTCGAAACGATCGTGATTCGATTCTCCATGTTTTAAGAAGTGTTTGAAGTGAAAATTCATTGACCAAGGTCAAAGTTTTAGGGGAAAGCTGACCGATTAGAGTTTTAGGGCCTGCCGGGCCCAAATTAGGGTTTTGAAATCTGCTAACCGATTACTCTCGAAATCATTTCTTTTTCTCAAAACAAGATTTAAAACATTTTAAGAAAGTGTTTTGAAGCCTTTGAAGGCCTTGGTTTGATAAAAATATCGAATCCCGGTCATTTCCGGTCGAAACCCTAATCTGAGCTTGAAAGGGCCCTTTGGGCCTTAAGAGCCAAATATGAGCCAGAAGGCTTCACAGACCCTGTCACTAATCAACTTAGCTACCAAACACACTTTGCATCTATTATGTCAAAGCCTCGAGACCATTCGAGACAAGATCGACAGTCATTCAGGGCTTTTGTGATTCAAAGGACAATACTGCCCTTCAAGTCACAAAAGACCTAATTTCTATCAAGCTTGGCTCAGAATGCCATGAAATTTTATAGGGATGTTCCTAGAATCTCTAAAAACCTAATGCAAAAAGAACTAACTCAATCTGACCTAAAAACCTACATGCAATAATGACCTCTATTTAACTACCCGTAAAGTGTAAAACTGGGAACTTAGGGTTTTGACATCCTATTTTACCTCTAATCATAGGCAATCATTCATGACCATACTCATGGTAAAAAATGGATGTCTACACTACAATTATGTATATATTTTATTGGTTTTGTTGCATTGTTTCCTACATAACATTCCCAAAATGTTAGGTTGATCACAACCTAACAAACACATTCTGTTACGTTGTGAGCAACTTAACATTCTGGGAATGTTAGGTTGGACGTAATACAACAAACCAGTTCTGTTAAGTTGTTATCAACCTAACATTTTCAGAATGTTAGGTTGGAAGTAACGCAACACATTATGCAGACGATTTTATTGGTTTTGTTGAGTTGTTTCCAACATAACATTCACAAAATGTTTGGTTGATCACAACCTAACAAACACGTTCTGTTAGAAATGGGTAAAATAGACCCAGTAAAATTTTAAATGGGCTGCCTTTAGTAAAATGGTGGGCTGTATATAGCCCCACCCAAAAAAAAAAAAAAAAAGTTGTCTTAAAGCGTTTTTCTTGTAGTGATGGGACAAATGGATGAGATGCAAATACTTATAATGACAATGGAAGGAGAGTTACATGTCATGACTACTATTCATATATGTTATAGGTTATTATTCTATACTTCTCCATCAAATTAAAAAAAATAATAAATAATAATAAAAAAAAACCCATACTAAAATTCTTTAAAAACCATGCTAAATCTTAAAATTCTTTGATTCGCAAAAACAATCAATCATTACTTCTTCATGCTGGACGGCTCTTACAATAATATATTGTAGATAACTATGTCAAGATTGAAGCCCATAAACTGTAATGGATTCATCATAATCATAATGTTATTCGAGTAAAACTATATCAAGGACTTTAAGATTCATTCAATGCTGTTGAAAATTATGCAGGCAGGAACACTACGTACGTAACAAATAAATAATTTCCGTAATAAATAAATAATTTCATATTATCTACTTCTAAATTATTTAATATTATAATTAATTTAATTAATGTTACAATAGGGAATATTGGTCGTAAAACAATTTTGCCTTCCTTTTTCATTGGTAGCCCTCGAAACATGTACCAGCACTATCAAGATGCAATGATGATGGTTTAGAAATAAGGAAAGCCCGACCTCTTTCTAACCATGACATGCAATCCAAATTGGGAAAAAATACAAAATGAGCTACTCGCTCGGCAATCACCTTAAAATTGACCTAATTTATTAGCCGGGGTTTTTCGTGCCAAATTTGAGGAATTAAAAATAGACATACTTAATAGAGGAGTATTGGGTAAAGTTGTTGCCCTTGTCCATGTCTTTGAGTACCAAAAACGTGGTCTCCCCTATGCGAACATGCTTATTATATTAGATGAAGATGATAAGCTTCATAACCCAAAAGTCTATAATCGCATTGTTAAAGCTGAAATTCCGAATAGAGAATAAGATCCACAATTATATGAAGCAGTATTAAAGCTTACAATATATGGTCCGTGTGGAATGCATAACCAACGGCCATCGAGTATGATAAATGGAAAGTATAAGAAGCAATACCCTAAGCCATTTTCAGCAGTCACTAAGCAGGGTAACGATTCATATCTAATTTATCATAGACGAGATAGTAAGACTGTGCCGTGGAACAATCATACCAATGTTATGGTGGACAATAGCTAGGTTATCCCATACAACCCATGGCTACTATTAAAATATGATTGTCATATCAATGTTGAGATATGTTTAAGCCTACAGAGTGTGAAATACTTATATAAGTATGTTTACAAAGGTTTAGGTCGAGTAACACTTGAAGTGCGTTCATGTCACCTTTATGATGAAATACAACATTTTATTGATGTAAGATGGGTTTGTGCACCGGAGGCACTTTGGAAAATATATAAGTTTCCAACGTATCGTATATACCCATTTGTTTTGAAACCTTAAATAAATCACAAAAAATAAATAGGTAAGTCAAAAATCAAGAAAATGCACCAATATATGTTGTAGAGCTTAATTTTATGGATTTTTATAGACAAAAATCACTGAAAATGGATTAGTATTTTGAAAGAAAACTTAGAGAGAAGTTTGGAACAAAATTAGACAAAAAATGATGATGTGAAAGTCCATTCCATTAGGTTTTAATGGCAGTTGGGGATGGACGGATTTAATTGCAAACGAGTAAAAGTTATCGACTTGATTACCAATTTTTTAAGTAGATGAACTTAATTGCATTTTGGGTGAAATTATGTGGCACTAAACTCTTTTTTGGATATTTGGCCAAAAGTTTTATTTTAGGATTGTTTGTTGGCTAAAGTCCACCTATATTTTTTTTTTCTTCCTAAAGTCCTATTTAAAAAACCTTATTTTCTAAAGTTTTTTTTTATGATTTATTTTAGATAGAATTGCCCCTCTACACCTCAAGATCCTCTTCTATTATTTTTCTTCTTTCTTTCTCCCTTTCTCCACTAGATTAGTTGTAGATCAACTGAGGAGAGAGAATGATCGAGTGCCCGAAGTCTACAATCGCCCAATTTTCCTTATATTCAAGATTCGTCGAATAAGCCATCATTTTTATCCGATGGAGGCATCTACATTAGATCTACGATCTGCCTTCCAAGATCTTCCTCACCACCGACCCTCTTTTCTCACTCAACGCTGGCAACCTACACGTTTGCATGATCTCTGAAATCGAATGTGATATAAGGATCTAACGAAGAACCCCATAAGGAGAGAAGAGAATGGGGTGGGAAGGCCTATGAGGCTATCACGTAGGACGAACTACATTTTATATAATAAAGATTACTGTAACTTCTATTTTACCCCATTATCTAAATTTAATCCATGTGAATCAGATGGTTTTTTTTTTTCCTAATGTCAAGATGATGCCAAAACATATTTACAGTCAATGAAGTCTCTCAACATATGGATTACGAATATATGGATTTGAGAAATTATCCATCAAAATGTGATTCCTATTAGTTTGTCACCAACCGGTAGTAAAAGACATTCATAAGATTGGACCACCCCCACAATGACTCTTAATTACTACCTTTTTTTTTTTTAGGAACTCTTACTACCTTATAATACATTAAATTTAGCAAAACTCTTTCAACTTACCAAAAAATGAGCACTTTTTACGGTTCTTTTTCATTTCTCTTAACTCTTAATTTTTTTAATTCTTTATTTTTGCCAGAACTTGCATTGATTAGATTAGAAACACAAGAATTAGTATTGCTTTTTGCTGAAAGCATGGTTAGTAGAAAGGAGCATGGGGACCAGTTTATGTTCTTAGATGAGCCATCTAGAATTAGGCTAAAATGTGTAAAATGTGTACGCCGTCTATATAATTTGAGGGCCGGAGTCATCAAGAGTTGAGTGCATGAAATGAGTTTTAAAACCCACAACAATAGCGACACGCATGCGGCATGCCTGTTGGATTTCACTTCTCTCTAATATATTATTACCTAGCTAGCCAATAAGGTGACGGCACGTGACTAAGTAAATTTATGGTTTAGTGAGATAAAGTTGATGAAGTAGTGTTTTGGCTAAATGCAATAGCTAAAGGCACATGATGGGAGAAGTTAAATTCAAATAGGAATGTATGTGGCAGTAGATTAGGCAAATGGTTAGCAGATTAAAGAAGAGCTTACATGTGGCAACAAACAATTAGAGAGAAGCTAAGATTTAAACACAAGCAAGTACAGTTGTGATTAGCAAGATACAAGGATCATGGGATTATGGAATCAGCAGTTTGTAACACTACTAAGAAGTAGAGAACAAGGTAGTTCATGGCAGTTAACAAGGAAGGTCTATAAATAGAGAAGAAGATGATAGAAGCAAATTACACAACGTTAATCCAATCAAAGCACAATGCTTCTAAAATAATTTTTCTAGTTTTAATATTTTCATGGTCAATACTGGGGGTTCAACTTGGATTGGATCGGATTGGATTTGGGAGAAATGAGGACCGATCTTACCTGATTTGGGTTAGGCTTTTTAGGACCATGTCCAATCCTAATTGAATTTGGACTGGATCTAGACCAATCCGAATTTAATTTGGATCGGATCAGATTGGACCGTGGTTCTTCGTTTAAAAAAATAAAATAAAATAAAATTTTAAAAAATGAAAATTAATGATTCACTTTGGTGACAACCGTGATAGTGCATAACTGCATATATGAAGAAATTAAGTATGCGCTTAATTCAGATCAATTTTTCACAATTAACCACAGTTTTAATAACAATCGTGGCAATAAAAATTAATTAAGCCCAACTTGTTATTTTCTTTTTAGTTTTTACAATATTATTACTATTTATTTATTTATAAAAAAATCTAAATACTAATAAATTAATTAAAGGGATTGGTATTTTGATAAACCGACCATTGGTTTAGATACCCTATTTATGGAAGTTATACATGTTAGAGATATGCCCTAAAATCAATCCTAAAGAGCATATCAATTTCATATTATATTAAATAGAAGGTATAACTTGTCTTATATATTTACATGTATATGACAAGGTCCATGAATAAATTATAAAAGAAATATGTATCTCAAGTTGTTGAGATATGGAGACTTATATTTGTCGTACACATTTATTCTAAAGAAGTTCCTACTCATAGGTTTATTAAGGTGGACGTTTATAAACCATTAAGAGTAGCACAGATTTAAACTAACTCCATTGGGAGGATAGCTAGTCTTTCCTATTTGTGTAGTGACACAATAGTAATCTTTGGGTGCATGTTAGAGAAAATGTACACTGAACATGATCTGCCAAGAATATTCTTATGGAGTTTAAGTCAAAGGAATATTCTTTTTGTTACATTCATTGAATGGTAATTCTTAGACCTAAGGCACCATAGTTATCTTGTGCATAGATTATTAGAGTTTGATAGTATCTTGTACATCCTTAACCATCAGGGTATAATCGGTACTCATTAGCTCTAGTGAGTTATGTATGAAGACAAATGAGTGCGCAGGAAGGAATATCACTCTCACTTTGATGAGAGCGAATGTCAGGGTTTGTTCACAAAGATAATTTCCAGTTTGAATCTCTGGCCAGAGTGATAGGTGATCTGTGAAAGAGTTTCATCGGGTTCATCTTATTGAGATTATACTTTGTAGAACATATAACAAGTTGTTAAGATAGGGTTTGACTTATAACCATACCTGATTATCTTAACAGTGACATTAGGGGATGAATGATTAAGTAACATGAAAGGTTCATTTAGTTCTACTATTCACCCAGACCTAGGGTACGTCATGATATGTTGCTAGATGTCACTCATGACTAGCGAAGGCCTATTGATAAAGTGTTATCAATGAGGGAAAAATTGGAATTGTTCCAATTGAACCATAAATAGAAAGTTTTTTTTTTTTTTTTGAGACATTGAGATGTCCCTGTCCACTACTAGGTTAGAGTGAACCCAAAAGGTCACACACATTAAGGGCATAAGTGAGTCTCTTGAATTTGTGAAAGGGAATATTCCTGTTTATAATTAATTTGGTCCTTGTTATTAATAGTTAATAAGTGAGGGGTCAAATCATAAATAAAAGGAATATTTTCTATAAATAAGTGATGCTAGGTCAAGCTAGCACTAAGCAACCATTCATCACATTAGAGGAGGCTATTTTGGTGGAGAAAACCCTAAGGCCGAAATCCCTAGAGTGCTCTCTCTCTCATAGCCGAATTCTCTCTCTCCCTCTCCAAGCTTGCTTCTTCCAAAGGGTTGTATAGTAGTAAGGATTCTTGGGGTCTTGTGCTTGTGTGGATACCTTGGAGGCTTCATCCGCTTTGAAGCTTGAAACAAAGTTACATCAAAGGCAATTAAGTAAGTTTATTTATTTTGTTAAATATATGTTTTTGGTTAATATTCTTAATCATATGCTTGAGTTCGAGTTTTGGATTGGTTTTGATGGAAGGATTCAATTTAATAAAATTTTATTGTTCTTCTTCCACAGCGTATTGAAATCCTTTCAATACATACAAAAATTCACAATGATGTAACGGTTAGAATTTAAAATATCTCAATATTAAAACTCCTATTATTTTTTAATATCTAAGTAGAATAATTTTCACGATGACATTTTCAAAAACGACCGTTGGATGAGATATTCCTCTTATATAAGTCATGCACGCAAAAAATCACGTTGATCCAACGATCAATTTTTTAAAAATGCCACATTTTTTCAAAAAATTGTGAGATTATATTTGCACAATTTAAACAATTTAAATTTTTTCTCAAAAACCAATCGTCAGATCTATGTGATTTTTTGCATGCATAATGTATATACATTGAACATCTTATCCAATTGTCGGTTTCACAAAATACCAACTCCATGTTAGGTTTTGTAAAATATAGATAATAACCATATGATACACAACTTGAATGAAACCAACATAAGTAGTTTTTCTTAAGAATACATGGTTATTGCATAAGGTTCTTACTTATACTTTGCAAAATCCAACATGGGATATGTATTTTGAGAAACTGACCGTTGGATAAGATGTTCCATGCACACACATTATGTATGCAAAAAATCACACAGATTCGATGGTTGGATTTTGAGAAAACATCTAAATATTCTAAACCATGCAAATATAATCTCACAGTTTTTTAGAAAAAAAAGTGGTATATTATAAAACTGACTATTGGATCAATGTGACTTTTTGCATGCATGACTTACATAAGCGAAAAATCTCATCCAATGGTCGTTTTTTAAGATGTCATTGTGAAAATTATTATACTTAGATATTTGTTAGAAGTATGCCCTAAAACCAATTGTTAGGTTGTATTTAGAGAAACATTATATTTCATTTCACTCATTTATGAAATTATATTCATTTATGAAATGGCTTATTTTATCATGTAAACTTGTGTTTAATTACTCTTCATGATAAAGTCCTTGGAGAGTATGATAGAGAGTTATATCTCAAGTGTTGAGATGAAGAGACTTATAACTTTCAAGTACATCTATCCTAGATTTGTTCATAATCATAGGTTTATATATTTGGGCGATTATAAACCGTTAAGATTAGCACAGGTTGTACTAGCTCCAATGGGAGGATGGTGAGTCTCAAGCCATTTGTGTAGTGACACTATAGTAAACCTGTGGGTGCTTGTTGAGAACAAGTACACTGAACTTGACCAATACAAGTATAGCTTATGGAGTTTTATTCGCATGTCAAAAGCTACTCTCACAAATTGTAATCCTTAGACTTGAGACACCAATAGCTGTCTTATACATGAGTTATTAGAGTTTGATAGTATCTCGTACATTCTTAGCCATCAGGATGTAATCGGTACTTATTAGCTCTAATAGGTTATGTATAAAGATAGGTGAGTGTGCAATAGGGAATCACCACCCTTGATATGAGAGGGAGAATGTCAAAATTAATTCACAAATATACAATCTCATTGAAGTCTTTGGCCAAAGCAGTAGGAAACCAAGAAAAGAGTTTTCGAGGGTTTACCTAATTGAGATTATACATTGGTGAATTTGTAACACTTGATTAAGTTTGGGTTTGACATGATTCCATACCCAATTAACTTAAATCTTGACATTGTATGGTGAAGGATTATCTATAACACTAAGGGTTCATTTATAATACTATATTCACCCACACCTAGGGTACGTCATGATATGTTGCTAGAGGTTACTCATGACTAGTGAAAGCCTAATGATAAGTGTTATCATTGAGGGCATTGGAATTGTTCCAATCGAATTAAAAATAGAAAGTTTATATTTTGGGAGACATGAGATGTCCCCGAGCCACTACTAGGTTGGGATGAACATAATGGGTCACACACATAAGGGTATAAGTGAGTAACTTGAATTAGGGGAGAGGAATATTCTTATTTATAATTGTTTTGGCCCTTGTTATTAATAGTTAAAAAATGAGGGGTCAAATTATAAATACAAAGAATATTTTCTATATATATGTGATGATAAGTCAAGCTAGCACTAAGTAACCTATCATAATAAAAGAGAAGGAGGCACAAACCCTGGGAGCCGTGAGCACCCTTGGAGCTCTCTCTCTCTAGCCACCACTCTTTCTCTCCATGCTTGCCTATTCTCAAGTGTTGTGAAGGTGCAAGGGTTTTAGTGATCTTGTGCTCGTGTGGATACCATTGAAGGCTACCATACACTTTGGAGCGCAAGGATTGGAGGATTGCTTCATCAAAGGAACATCAAGTAAGCTTTATGTTAGTCTTATGGCTTCCACCTTTGTTAATTTATTTTGATGATAACAATCATTGTCTTGTGATTCTATTATTTTATTATTCTTGCATCATGGATTTGTTTTACCTAAAATATGCATATGCTTCTTTAGTAATGATTTGCATATATGCATATTGTTAAGGGGAGCCACAAATCTTTGTTTAATTTATTTGTTTAATATGCAAATTATGCTCAATGTTTGTCATCAACAAAAAGGGGGAGATTGTTAGCCTTATGGCTTCCACCCATATTTGTTAAATGATTTTGATGATAACAAACATTGTGTTCTGATCTCTCATGTGTATATGAATACATTGTTGTATTGCACATGATAAAATTGTTGTAGTACATATGAATATATTGATATATTGCATATGAATATTTTGTTGTTCATTCATGTTTATTGCCAAACCTTTTTGAATTAATGTTTATTATTTGACAATGTCATATTTGTTACTTGATTAACATTGTCATATTTATTGAATGTTTGTTTGGTTAACCTTGTTGATTGATTGACATTATCATATAGTTCTTATATATCCATTTTGGTATATGTATTTATAAGAACATGATTCAAGTTGTCAATGAAGAAGGCCCAAGCCATCATGAAAATAAAGCTCATGCACTACAATGAACCTTATGTGAATATGGATAAGTTATATATTCACTAGGGACCATGAAGAGAGCCATTGTATTGATACAATCCAACTCAAGCCTAGCACAAGCCAAGCACAAGCCAAGCACAAGACTTGAAGAACCTTTGTGAAGACTTTAAGTTCTTTCTTGTGTGAGTGTTTATGATTTATATGTAAATCTCTCTATTAGGATGAACTACATTGGCTCAATTAACCATGACTTAAAGACCATAGGTTTTAACTTGGAAAATCACATTTTGGTCACAAAATTGATTCAAACTCATAATGGGCTTTATGGACTCAAAAGTCAAAATGTTTACTCTTATTGCCTTGGCATATTTATCATTGGAAAACATTTTAAACTTAACCAAAATTATTTTAAACTCTTAGTGGGCTATTTGGATTCAAAGACAAAATGTTTTACACTTATTGTTTTTGAAATGTTGTTTTTTTTTTGCTGACGAAAACTTCCAACTTAAAATGGGCATATCTCTCTCATCCAGACTCCGTTTTTAATGATTTTGGTATCCATGGAAAGCTTGAGAAGTCTAGTTTTTGAATGTATAACTTTCATATCAAAAAAATTTTGGGGTTAGTCAACCAACCCTTGATGTCTAGTCGACTAACTGCAGGGCAGTAGCCTGTTTTGGGAAAATAAGTTCCTAGTCGACTAACACACCCTTCCTAGTCAACTAACCACGCCCGAAATTTTTTTAAAGGTATTTTAAACCTTCTAGTCGACTAATCACTTGGGCCTAGTTGACTAATCGACCTGACTGCTCGAGAACGGCTAGTTTTTAACACTCCAAACGGCTCTATTTTGACTCCCAATAGCCATATTTGTTTTGGAACCTATTTATACTCATTATATGAGTCTTGAATCAACTAATGATATACACCAACATACTCAAACTTAGTTTACAACATTTTGGGTGATTTAATCACTTGGTTCATCATTCTCTCTTGAAGCCAACTTAGTTTTTAATCTTTGAGAGATTTTAGTGAGAGCTTTATCATTGTACATTATCTACTCTTTGAGGAGTTTCTTTATTGTACACATTCTCAATCTTCATTTGTAATCTTGTGAGAGTTAAGGGTTTTGTGAATCCCTTGTAGGTGAGAATCTACCACCTTTAAAGTAGATTGTGGGTGAGTGGCTTCCACCTTTGAAAGAAGACAACTTGTAAAGGTTTATCCACCTTGAAGGAGTGATCCATAGTGGATTGTAGAATCCTCAAGATGGGGCTCTTGAGATGTGGATGTAGACGGAGATCGAAAGACATTAAATCCTTGTGTTTAAATCTCTCTAACTCTTCTCTTGCATTTCAATTTATATACTTGCTATATTAATTGTTGTATTGTGATTCAAACTATTCTATTCCGTTGAATTGAATTGAACCATAATTTTTATTTTGTAATTTTTGTTATAGTTTTCAAAACCTCTTTTCACCCCCCTCTAGAGGTATATACTTGGGCCAACACTTTAATTTAATGTTTTAAATTAATTGTTATGATTCGTTTAATCGTTTGAGTTCATCCTTGGAATGAATACCATGGAAAATTTTTAATTGTACATTCCGCTGCGTTTCCATGTGGTATTCTTTCTGTTGGCCCAAAATATACTCTAGAGGAGGGTGAATAGAGTATTGGCAATTAAAAAAAATGATTTATAAATGGGATATATAAAATTTGGAAACTCAAACTTTTGATAACTAGAATGCAAGCTTGAACTAAAACTCAGCAAATTATATAGCAAATAAATAACTTGAAATAAAAGAGATTGAGTTAGAGAGATTCAAACACAATGATTTTAACTTGGTTCGATCTCCATCTACATCCACGTCTCAAGAACTTCGTCGAGAGGATTAATCAACTATCAAAACTCCTTTAAGGTGGAGAAACCTTTACAGCTTTCTTTCAAATGTGGAAGATGATTGGCTGGGAACAAGGGAGATTATTCCTTGTTAATGATCAATATTAATATATTTATAAAACCGCGTGTTTGTTAATCTCAATTCAATTGTGATTGGTAAGCACGGGTGTCGAACCACTGGGAAATATGTAGATTTAAAATGAGAAACTATTAGATTTAATTAAAGTGAAAGAATAGTGTCAAATTAATTTGGTGGTGGAAAGAGCTTCAATCGGGTTGAAACGAAAATGCTGAATTTAACAAAGCTGATTAAAACGCGATTAATTAGTGGAATGAGAGGAACTTAGGTGAGAAGTCCATTGAATATCAAATATGCAATGTAGTTATAAAATCCACGATATAGTAATTATGTATGGTGGTTCATCCAACTACAAGAAACATTCCCCAAAAAGATGATGAATAACAGGACCGGCAGGTTTATCCTTGAAAAGGAATGGAATATCACTATCCACCTTAATTGGGGATAAAGCATGCTAGTTTGTTATTCATCCCAATAAGTATCATTGCATAATTATATAATTGCAATCATAGATGTACAATTATATTATATTATATTTAGCAATAATGTACGGTAAACCTTCACAACTATGCAATCACATAATACAAATAAAGGGATGTTTATAAACTAGAAATGCATAAAGAATCCAACTTCATCCTCATCCAAGCTTGGAGTATTAGCTACACATCAATGGAAGAGAATATCCTTTATCCATGACAAGCTCTAAGGGGTCACGGGATGGAAAAGTAAAATAAAGCAGAAAGTAAATAACTGAAGGAAATAAAGAAAAAGTGACTGAAAGAAATAAAGAAAATGGCGTAAGTAAATAAAGAAAAGGGCTTAAATAAATAAAGAAAATGACATAAGTAAATAAAGAAAAGTGCTTAAGTAAATAAAGAAAATGACAGTAAAAGTAAAGAACAATTCTCAAGTGAGAATTGAGCCATGTAATAAAGGAAAAATTGCAGAAATTAAAGTGCATAAATTAAAGACTGAATAAGTAAAGAACAATTCTCAAATGAGAATTGAGCCATGCATTAAAGGAAAAATTGTTACAGAATAAAAAGCAGAATTGAACTGTAAGATGAAGTCTATTAAAATTGACAGAGTAATGATTCAGAGCAAAAGTCTTGAACCGCCTTAAAGTCACATATACACTTCTTATATAGACTGAATTTATAAATGACCGAAACGCCCTTGAAATATCACAAAATATCTAAAACAGCACACAGCCGCCTCATGTCTATTGATAGTGAAGTTTGGCTATCGATAGAACTTCTATCGATAGCGAGACTTGGCTATCGATAGTCGTGCTGACTCTTGTTTGGAAAATGCAGAAATTCTTCTGCAGCCTTTCGCACTTCATCGCCTATCGATGAACCTTTATGAAACTTTTATCACTGGTGACGATAAGCACGACTCCATGAGTGACGGCTTCGCATTTATATAATCTGCACAATTTCTTATGAAAGAGAATTTAATCAAGATATACAGAATTTATATAAAATTGGATATTATTACGCAACTATTTATATAAGAGAGCAAAGAAATACCATAGATTGAATGCATGATTGCAATGCAATCACACTCCCCAACTAAGGTTTTGCTAGTCTTTTAGCAAATAGCTATACTCTGGAAGATGAAAAACTGAAACTATAAATTAAAAGGCCACTTTTGCAGAGAATCGCGATTGCATTTAGTGTATGCAACAAGCCTTTTAAACCACTAGGTTACCCCTAGCGGACGAGTGCAGTCTCGTGAGGGTTTGCAGAAAATGGTACCCACAAACATGAAAGAATAAAAGAATCATGTGATAAGGAAAACAAAGATAATACAACACTGTGTACACATTAAGAGTTTCATCTACAGATATATTAACAACATATTTGAAAATTTTAAACATAGAAAATGCTATCTTTAACAGGTAATTAGCAAGTGTTCAACATGTAGTGAAGGTGAACTTGATAGAGTAAAAATAAATGCAATAATAATACGAGTATCAACCCGAAATAAGCTTCGACTTCAAGTCCTCACTGGTGGTCACTCGCAAAAGATGTTCGCTAAGAAAGGTTAGTAACCCTGAGTCCCAATTGGATATATACAAGTATAATACTCATACATTAAGCTCTATAAATAACCAATGGAAGATGAAGCAACGAAGTTATAGATGCATAGAAGTGCAGTTTATACATAATTTAAAACTTAAATAAACAAGTAATCATAAGAGAATAGTGCATATAATTTGAAATCAAAAAGGACTTTTATAGGATTGTAATGTATTTGGTTTGTAACAAAAGAAGTTTGAGACAACAAAAATAGGATGGTTAATATATATGTTCAAAGTTGCTACCCTAAACCATCCTATAACCCTATACTAACCCAGAACAACTTAAAACTTTATCCAAAAAGATAATCAAAACTCCGAAAGAACAACCCAACTCATGACTGAGCATCATCTCTCATCTCAACATCAGCCCTCATCTCTGCCTCGCGTTGCCCTCGGGCCTCATCATATAGTTGCTGATCATCCCCAAGTGGGATGTCGACTCCAGCTGCAGGCTGTGGCTCATCCAATAGTGCTCGGTCGGCCTCAGAAATTGGCTCGCCGTCCATACGTTGCCACATTACCCTGAGCTTAGCAGACTGCCTCTCTAGCTGAGCAGACTGTAACTGCTGAGTCTCCAAAACTGATCTCAACCCCTCTAAGACTTAAAGTAACAAGTCATGGGAGTCGGCAGATGCTGAAGCTGGCTGAGGTGGTGTAGTAGTAACTGGGGCTGGAGCAGATGATGGCTGATCGGTAGTAGCTGGAGCCGGCTCTGATGGATCTGTAGACTCAGTATGTGGCCTCTTCGGCCAAGCCGCCATGCTCCTGGCGATAGTAGTAGGGGTGATAGGTCCCTCGCCCCACTTACTCTCCTCCTCAGTCTCAACATCCGCAGCTAATGCAAAAGCGGCGATCATCTGGGGATACGGCATGCTGCTGTGCGGCTGTGTAAATATAAATGTGTGAATCTCGCTGAATATCAATAAAGCGATGTCCAACTCGTGGTCGCTGAGAAACTCTAACAACAGCCGTACAGAATCGACTGGGATCTGGGAATCAGTGCCCCTCGCCTTCAGATTGCAGTAAAGCAGCTTATTCATTGCTGTATAATTCGGGTGCATGTTCCCAGTCGTAAAATACATGCCATCCCTCATAGTGCGGTCCACACAGACCATGTCTGCACATCTATCCTCTGCAAGATCCAGATATCCACCATGAGGGTACTCAACCTCAGCAGCCACAGGACGCTCGCATCCCAAATAAGTGGCGATGTCGTCCAGGGTGATCTCAACTATACAGCCTCCAACCTCAGCTCTGATCGTCTCAGCACGATCCTCTGCTATATGGGCCGAAGTGTAGAACTGTCGAACCACATTGGGCTTGTAGCCCGCACCCTTTCTCAGCCAGGCGCTGAGATGTCTATCAGTCAATGTCTGAACTAGTAAGCCTTTTCCTTTGAAGGCTTTAGAATCGACGTAACGCTAGACATTAAAATTTTTTGTTGCGAGAACTGAAGGCAACGGCTTCGAAGCACGCCGGGTTGGTAATTTCTTCGGTCCTCCCTCAGCTTGTGTGAAACCCTCAAAGTCTCTAGTCATGCGAGGCTCGCCTGTCTCGCCAATCTCAGGGTACTCAGAATCAAAAACCTCCTCCACATAACGTGAACTCGTAGGAGGCGCACTCGCTGGTGGCTGACTAGATGACTACCTCTAGAAGTGGGTCTCTGCACAGGGGCTGGTGGCATATCGAACTCAGAACTGTCTGATGAATCTGGCGCTGTACGTTGGGCCTTATCCTGGCCAGTGGCTGTGGACCTCCTTCGTCTCTATGACGGTGGGGCAGGCTCCTGAAATGCAATGCCCTTACCCCGGGCCTTACTTGTCGTTTTGAGGCGAACCATGGCTCTGTACAGATTTTTTACAACTCAAAGCAGCCAACAACCACAATCAGTAATATGTAAATGACTGGTAGCAATAAACACAACAGCACACTCAACCCAAAGTTCATATAATCAAATGCCTAACATCCAGACATCTCCTCAACTCGTGAGTAGCAATTAAGCTATACTAAACCCAATTGAAACCATTCAACAATAAGCCTATCGTCCAGGCAACATCCAACTCAAGGCAGTGCAATATTCATAGAAATGACCATAGAATTTATTCAATTTACTCTATGCCAATTACCCAAACCCGACCAACTAATATGACCAAACTTACATAGTTCAACTAACCCGTCGTAAGTATACACATAACCCCATTAAAATTGAACATAACTAAGCCATAAACAACAAAGAAAAGTTCAAATTAAAAGGGACTGGAATCTTACGATATGTCGGAGCTCAAAGCGAAGAAAGAAAAATTCAAGCTTGGCAGACGATGGAGTCGCGGATTGAATAACCTCGCCGGAGTATGGTAGGAGGGGTGAATGGCGAATGGAGACAATGATGAAAAAGCTCGTTTCAATCGGTCAGAAGTGTAGAGAATGTCGTGAGGATCGCAATTAAGGTGAGCTTGACCGGAATGGAGGCCGGAGTTGGTCGGAATTTGCTTTGGAAGGTGGATGGTCACGGTGGCAATGGAGGATTCCGGCGAGTTATGGGTGAAAAGTGGCTGAAAAATGGTCGGGGAAGACGGTTAAAGGCAAAGTTACGTAATCTCTATCGATAGCGAAGTTTCGCTATCGATAGCCATAGCGGTTCTGCCGCGAATTGGGTTTTTTATTTTTTGAATTTGAACATGGCCATCGATAGAATGTCTATCGATAGCGAGATTGGATTTTTGAAATTGTTTTTTTTTTTATACTCTAAAAAAAAAAAAAAACTTAAGACATATTTCTGTACATAAGACACCTCGTTACCCAAGGCTGCTAAGTTATCGAAACATTTGTCAACTTTTAGGCTCAAATAAGGTAGTACGGTGGATCCTATACTCTAGCAAGAATATACAAGGCACAAGGACTCGAAAAAGGGCCTTAAATCATTTTTCAAAAATTACACAATATTCTCGACTGATTAGCAAGTTATTTGCATTCTAAAATACGCATGAATTAAGCATTTACGCAAGATATAACGAATAAGCAATAACCAAGAACTGAATTGAAATGATGAATATTTGAGTCCCAAAAATGATCGAATGGTTCAAAAAAATTGCATTATTTGTCACCAGTCTCCACTTTATAAACGGTTTTCAGCAGATATTCCAATTGCAAAATATGAAGATTAAACCAAGTTCGTGCATGTGTAAGAGTTGAATACAGTCTAATCACAGTAAAGTTACATTTAACGTATCGAAAATAGACAAATAAATATGATATAAATGTATGAATAAAACTCACAGTTATAACGTATTTATTTATCAAAATCTATACAATCAATAACTATACAAACCAATGGTATAATATGTGCAAAAGAATAAGAAAAATAAAGCATTATATACGCAAAATTTTGAATGAATAAATAAATCAAAACAGAAAATAAAATACTACAGCCAGACGTGAAATTTCTCTCTAGTCGAAATATAATATGTGCAAAAGAATAAGAAAAATAAGTTTAACGTCTACAGCCAGACCTGAAATTCCTCTCTAGTCGAAATGATAGGTTGGGTCTTCCAAATTGACAGACTCAACTTCCAACCCATCCCTAATGCCCTCATTATCAGTTATACCCTCAATATACGGCTTAAGCTTTTGTCCATTCACAAAGAAGGACAAACCAGTTCGAGGATTTCTAATCTCAACAGCACCGTGAGGAGCAACTCTGGTCACCACAAAGGGTCCATCCCAGCGAGACCTAAGCTTACCAGGAAATAGCCTCAATTTGGAGTTGAACAGCCACACCTTCTGATTAGGTTCAAAAGATTTTCTATTGATGTATCTATCGTGAAATTCTTTCATTTTGGCTTTAGAGATTTTAGAACTTTCGTAAGCCTCGTTCCTAATCTCTTCGAGCTCATTTATTTGAAGCTTGCGGTGAGATCCCGCTTCCTTCATTTCAAAATTGAATTTCCGAATAGCCCAAAGTGCTTTGTGTTCTAGCTCGATTGGGAGGTGACAAGGTTTGCCATAGACTAAACGGTACGGAGACATACCAATAGGGGTTTTAAATGCAATCCTATAGGCCCATAATGCGTCAGTTAGGCGCAGTGACCAATCTTTACGATCGGGCCTGACAGTTTTTTCGAGGATATGCTTAATTTCCCTATTTGATACCTCTACTTGACCGCTAGTCTGAGGATGTGTGGACACCCCATTTTTACCAATTTATTTCTACCATATGTTCATGTAAATGATTAACTAGAATAGCTGATCATTTGGTGAGAAATTGGCCTTGTAAAGACCAAATTGCCCAAATTGCCCTTTTTTGAGGAAAAGGACAATTCATTATTTCATGTGTACATTTGGATTGGAATCAACCCATTTGTATTGTATTTGACTTTTGAGGTGTTTTAGAACATCCCTGTAAATTTTCATGGCATTCTGATGAGAGCTCGATAGGTAATTAGGGTTTTTGCGACTTGAAGGGTATTTTCGTCCTTTTTCTCGTATAATTTTCGAATGACCTCTGAATTCGAAACGGTTTGTTTCATGAGGTTTATATGGATGTGGGGAGTGTATTTGGAGTGCCAATTGAACCTTTGAATGGTTGGGATAGATTCGCCCAAAATCGATCCCACGGGTAAGAATGAGCTGAATTAGGGTTTCGTTCAAATCGATCGTGAATTGGTCATTTTCACCAAAATGAAAGATTTTCAAAACATGTTTTCAAGTACCAATTTCATATTAAAACCATGTTTTTAGAAGTGGTGCAAGCCTAATTGATCAATTTTACAAAACAAAGAATGGTCATATGACCAATTTTGGCACAACTGGGTCAATTGGCTAGCTTTTTGCTAAAACCCTTGACCATGGTCAAATGTTTTTAACCTAAAAACATTCTAAAAATGTGGAGGATCAAAACACGGTCGTTTTGAGCCCTGAACCATCGGATTTGGATCAAATTTGACCAAAATATGGCCAAATTTTGAAAACCCTAGAATTTGGGGAACAAAAATGGGAGATCAGCTTGGTGACCGTCCTAGCTAGGACGGCCAACCGTCCAGCCAGGACGGCCAACCGTCCAGCCCTTGGACAGTCACCAGCATGCTCGAGCCCATTTTGTAATTTTGGCATGTTTGAAACTTTCCCACTTGTTTTGGCCGATTTGGTTCGTTTTTTTGGAATAAATTCGAACTTAGTTTAGCTTGCAAACCCTAGGAGGAATTTTTCTAAGCCCTAGGATTGTTTTTTAGAGGATTAATCCTAACCATTCAAGGTTTTGAACCCTAGCTCTATATATGTTGCATTATAGAGTTAGAGAGAAAGAATAGGAGAATTCTAGGGTTTTGGAGAGGAGGCTACAGATTTTTCATTCTTCATTCTTGCATCATTGAGGGGGAGAATTAAGGTGGAGAAGGAAGGAGAAGGCCCCAAGGCTTGGAACTTGAAGGAGGTTTGCAAAAAAGAAAGAGGATAGGTGAATCCTCCATACAATCTTTCTGTATGAGTTTACTTTGTAGGAGTTTTCTTTATGCATGTTTGAATAGGTTTCTCTCTTTCTCTTATTTATGTTAGTATGCATGATTAGGGTTAGTTTTGTTTTGATTTTGTATGAGTATGCATGATTAGGTTTAGCTTTGTTGTTATTTTATGTTAATATGCATGTTTAGGGTTCATTAGTTTTATTTATGATTTTATGTTAGGATGCATGCCTAGGGTTAATTAGTTTTATTATGATTCTATGTGAGTATGCATGTTAGGGTTAGTTTTCTTGTTATTTTATGTACGTATGCATGATTGGAAGTAGTTTTATCATTATTCTATGTGAGTATGCATGTTAGGGTTAGTTTTCTTGTTATTTTATGTATGTATGCATGATTAAAAGTAGTTTTAGCATTATTTTATGTGAGTATGCATGTTAGGGTTAGTTTTCTTGTGATTTTATGTGAGTAAGCATGTTTAGGGTTAGTTTCATTGAGGTTCTATGTAAGTAAGCATGATTAAGGTTATCGTTATGATTTTATGTGTGTAAACATGCTAGGGTTAGTTTTTGTTATGATTTTATGTTTAGGATGAGTCCTTTGTTGTTATTTCATGTATGCGAGCATGCCTAGGGTAAGTGTTGATGTATTCATATCGTTATTTGAATCTCTTAATGTTTGATTGATGGTATTAATGATGATATGAATGTGTTAATATGTATTCTTGACATGTGATGAGTCGTGAGTCATTTTTTATGCTTTTTTATGATTATTTGAACACTTGATATCGATTTGATTGTTTGAACATAAAAATTGTGTACGAGGGAGCGTGCGAAGGTAAGATCCTCCCCTTGTGTTTAAATTAATTATTTAAGCATAGTTTTGTGTAGTTTTTGATATGTTTTTGCATGGTAAATTAGTCAAGCATGTTAGATTGTATGCTAGGGTGTTTATTTGATATTGTTATGGATTAAAGATGATTTTTAAGCTACTCTAAGTATGTATTCAAATCTGTCCAGATTTGAATACATGTTTTAAAGTGGTTTAATTAACATTTTTAAGCCATATTTTGCATGATTTTATTAGTAGTTTCATAGTATATTCATGTAGAAAGCATGCTAGGTCATTTCCACATTTTTTATTCTTATTTTCATGATTTTTAGGGTGGTTTAAGGTTAATATTCAAATCTGTCCGGGTTTGTTTATGTCCTTAAATTGCTTCTAAAAATTATTTTAGGGCTAAATCTAACTTAGAAATATGTTTAGGATCACGTAGTTTGATTATTATGCATTTAGGAACATTTTCATGCATGGTTAGGATTGATTTTGTGAATGTTTGATTAATTTATTTAAATTACAGCATGCATTGCATTAGTATGTTAGGTTTTTAGACAAACTTTAGGGCTAGTTAGGGACCCTAGGCTTAGGAAGGTCACTTGACCTTCCCTAGGAATTTCCTTTGTTGTAAAGGTCATACTCAGATTTGAGTATTTTAATCGATTTGAGAGTCTATCTTCGAGAGATTTCCTAAAAAGGTTTTTAAGGCAATGTTTATGAAATAAATATGATTTTATGAGATATTTGATTATTAAATGATTTTCAAAAAGATTTGAAATGTTTTAAAGATTTTTACTTTGGAATGAAATTTCTCTCAATATGATTTGTTTTCTTGAAACATCTTTGAAAAAGATTTTCAATTGGAATTTAATTCTAAAGATAATAATTGTTTAGAATATTTGGATTTTAAGAAAGTCTTTTAATTTGAAATGATTTCGAATAAATGATTTTAAACAAACTAAAACTCTCGAAGTTAGAGTCTTGAATTAGGTTGAATACCTTTGATGATGTGATCGATTACAATAGGAGAGTCCTAGGGTAGTCGAACTACGTGGAATTTGACACTTGCTAGGTGATACTAGTAAGTTACGTAGGCGCTAATAGGGCTCAAGTCCGCCCTAGGATACTCGTAGGGTGTCCTAGGTTTTAGGGGTTTGTTTGTATATATTTTTTATTATTATTAATATAACTAAATATAGATAATGCATTTATATCAATATTTTTTTTGGTTGATTAGATTATTTAGGATTGTTTGCATTAAGGATTTAAATAGCCCAAATAAATTAGAAGTCCTTTAATTAGGGCGAGGTGGGTGCCTACAAGTGAAAGCTTGGAACCTTCCCACGTCGTAACCTAGCCCCCGGATCCAACTCTGGTTTGTAGACAGTCTTTTCATTGAAAATGGAGTTTGTTTTGTTTTGATTTAAAAAAAATAAAAATATTTTTTCATGGTTTCCTTATTCCTTAAAAATAAGGTGGCGACTCCTTTGTTTGTTTTCTAAACCCCTCTAATCACATCGCCCGGTGATGATGTGGACCCCACCTAAGCCCCGCCACGAGGCTGGTCCACAGGTTGATACGGGGTTGCAACCTTGTGAGTGATAGAATATTTAGCTACTAAAGTTGCAAAGGGTCGATTATTAAAATGACCCTCCATCACTGATGATGGCCCTCGGAAACCCAAACCTAGAGAAAATGTTCTCTTAGAGGAATTTCAAAACCACCTTGTGGTCATTAGTCCTAGTGGCTACTGCTTCTACCCATTTAGACACGTAATCCACAGCCACTAGGATATATTCGAACCTATGCGAAACAGGAAAAGATCCCATGAAGTCAATGCCCTATACATCGAAAATTTCGATGATTAGAATAGGATTAAGAGGCATCATATCCCTTCTAGACATAGAACCCATTCTCTGGCAATTTTGGCAGGACTTGCAAAAGTCCAAAGCATCTTTAAATAGAGTGGGCCAGTAGAACCCACACTGCAAGACTTTAGCGGCAGTCTTTTTCCAGCTAAAGTGTCCTCCACATGCTAAAGTGTGGCAGAACTTCAAAACGTCTTGCATCTCACATTCCGGGATACACCTACGGATAACCTGATCAGCACATTACCTAAACAGAAGAGGGTCTTCCCAATAATAGAATTTTATTTGAGAAAAGAATCGATCCTTTTCCTGTTTTGACCAAAGAGATGGTACAAGGCCTGTGGCATGGTAATTCAGGATATGAACATACCAAGGTAAAGTAGAATGAGTGACAGCAAAAAGCTACTCATCAGGGAAAGAATCCCAAATAGGCGTGGGGTCACTCTTTTCTTCAACTACTATCCTGGAAAGGTGGTCTGTAACGACATTCTCAGACCCATTTTTATACCTGATCTCAAAATCAAATTCTTGCAATAAGAGAATCCGCCTAATCAGTTTAGGCTTCGTCTCTTTTTTAGAGAGCAGGTATCGCAAAACGGCGTACTCTGAGTACACAATGGTCTTCGATCCCCAAAGATAGGATCGGAATTTGTCAAGTTCAAAAACTACGGCAAGCATTTCTTTCTCAGTCGTAGTGTAATTTAATTGAGCATCATTTAAGGTTTTACTTGCATAGTATATAACATATGGGGCCTTATCTACCCTCTGACCTAACACTGCCCCCACAGCAAAATCGGAGGCATCACACATAAGCTCGAAAGGAAGTGACCAATCATGAGCTCGCATGATAGGTGTCGAGGTCAACATTAAACGCAACTTATTGAAGGACTCTAACATGCATTATCAAAATTCAAATCCACATCCTTAGCAAGCAGATTGCACAATGGTTTTGCTATTTTGCTAAAGTCTTTAATAAAACACCTGTAAAATCCCGCATGTCCAAGAAAGGACCGGATTTGTCTAACAGTAGTGGGAGGAGGTAATTTGGCAATTAAATAAACCATAGCCTTGTCAACCTCTATCCCCCTACTAGAAACTATGTGCCCAAGCACAATACCCTCACGAACCATAAAATGGCTCTTCTCCCAGCTTAAAACAAGATTAGTCTCACAGCATCTCTTAAAGACCTTTGAGAGATTGGAAAGGCACTCATCAAAAGAAGGACCGAAGACTGAAAAGTCATCCATAAACACTTCCAAATATTCTCCTATCATGTCAGAAAAAATAGATGACATGCATCTTTCGAAAGTGCTGGGGGCATTGCATAGGCCGAAAGACATACGCTTAAATGCAAATGTCCCAAATGGACAGGTAAATGTAGTCTTCTCCTGATCCTCAGGGTAAACCGCAATTTGGTTATACCCAGAATAGCCATCTAAGAAACAATAAAAACTTTGCCCAGATAACCTCTCTAGAATTTGGTCAATGTAAGGCAGTGGGAAGTGGTCTTTCCTAGTCTTGGAATTCAACTTTCTATAGTCTATACAGACTCTCCATCCAGTGGTAGCTCTTGTGGGGACTAGAATACCCTCTTCATTAGCTATCACTGTAATCCCAGACTTTTTAGGAACCAATTGAGTAGGGGAAACCCACTCACTATCAGATATTGGGTAAATGATACTCGCATCCAACAATTTTAGCACTTCCTTTTTAACAACCTCTTTCATATTAGGGTTCAACTTTCGTTGGGCATCCCTTGAAGGATTTGCACTTTCCTCAAGATGGATTCGATGCTGGCAGATTGACGGGTCTATACCCTTTAAATCAACAACCGACCATCTTATGGCTAGTCTGTGCTCCTTCAAAACTGATAACAGCTTACCTTCCTGTTCTAAATTCAGACTAGATGATATTATAACTGGCAAAGTGTCATTATTACCTAAAAAGGCATACTTAAGATTAGCTGGCAAAGGCTTTAACTCAAGTTGCTGTGGAGACTCAAAAGACGTGGGGGATGGGACACTAGCAATAGACGGAAGTGGTTCGACCCTAGGTCTCCAAGGCATTTTCCCTATGGTGGAGGTAGAATCTAAGACGAGATTCACCTCCAGGAACGATTGCTCCAAGTCATGATCCTCAAACCCAAAGTAATTAAGGCAAGTTTCTTAAGGGTCCTTAGACAGAAGATAAGGTGTAGCTTCCTCTACCACCTTATCTATGATATCAACAAAAGAACAATCCTCAAAGTTATGAGGTTGATTAGCTACACTGTAAACTTGCAGCCTTATTTTTATGTTTCTAAATGACACCTTCATTATGCCAGTCCTATAGTGAAGAACTGCATTTGCAGTTGCTAAAAGAGGTCTTCCTATTATTACAGGGATTTGAGGCCTATTGACATCAATGGGCTCCATATCTTAAACGATAAAATCTGCAGGGAAGACAAAAGAATCTATCTTTACAAGAACATCCTGCAGTATCCCTCTAGGTACTTTAGTTGACCTATCTGCAAATTGAAGAATAGTAGGTGTGGTTTGAAGTGTTCCAAGCTCCATTTTGGCGTACACTGAATATGGAATTATATTCACGCTTGCGCCAAAATCAACTAACGCTCTATCAATATAATGACTTCCTAAGAAGCAAGGTATGGTTGGCATCCTAAGATCTTTTCTTTTAATGGGAGCTTGGAATTGACACACAACACTAGCAATGTCAACAGAAGTTATGGTTTTGGACAAATGAACGCGCTCCTTACGTTGCTGTGTGCACATTTCCTTCAAAAATTTTGCATAGGAAGGAATCTGTTTGATGGCATCTAAAAAAGGTAGATTGATATGAACACTTTTGAATACCTCTAACATATCAGACATGCTAGCCCCTGTGTTAGCTCTCCTCTTATGTGCTAAAAGTGCAAATGGAAATGGGGCTTTTGGCACGTAAGATGCCAATGGATCGTCTAAAGCTGCGGGAAAGTTATCCCTCGAAACTTCTGACTCTTCCTCTTTTTTCAGGTTTTTTTTTTCTCTTTCTCTCTCCCCAACTTTATTATCTACAACCTTCCCACTTCTCAAAACTGTAACAGCCTTCACATCCTCGTTACATTGAGGGTTCTAAGAAGTAGAACTCTCAGCTACAAAAGCCCCTTTAGGATTTGCAACAGCCTGACTCGGAAACTTCCCATCCTCTCTACGACTAAAAGAAGCCGCTAGTTGGCCCATTTGGGTCTCTAATTTGAGATTGATTGGGAATGGGAATGAGTGAGTTGTACAGAGGCCTCTAAACTTTTCAGGGTAGCTAAGACTTGTTCCTCAAAACCAGGCGTTCTTAGAGGTTGTGGTGGTTGTTGAGTCACAACTTGACTCTGATAATGGGGTGGAGGTGCTTACGGAGCACCATAGATTGGGTATTGGGGTTGCATTTGTGGTGGTCTATATGGCTGAACAACAGCAGTGTTACTGCTGTATGTGGGTCTCACAGGTTGACTAGGATTGGACCCTCTCGGTTGACTAGACCACTGAAAATTTGGGTGAGTCTTCCACCCAGGATTGTAAGAATTGGAATATGGGTCATTCCTAGGTGGTGCAAATCCTTGAGCAGCATTTACTTGCTCTTGGACGAACTCAGGGTACTGTCCTGCCATGGGACAATATGGGGTCTCGTGAGAAGGATCAGTGCAAATATTGCACACCAAGTTGACAGGTTTCACATGGGCTTTAGAAGATTGCCTTTGTGCAGCTATTAGTTGGTAAAGTTCATGAGACAAAGCCTCTATTTGCTTGTTTGCCAAAGCTTGGGGATCCACGTCATAAATACCACCCTTTTTGGGAGGATTTTTCTTCACTAAGGAATCATCACGGTTACCTAAAGACATTGAGGCCATATGGAAAGAATCCTCACTCAATGATTCAAATAAAGCCCACATTTCATCCTCTCCCTTACTTAATATAGCTCCCCCACATGCAGATTTAACAGTCTGCGTGTCACCCTCAGTTAAACCTCTAACAAAAGATTCTATGATTTTCCACTTAGGTACATCGTGATGGGGGCATAACCTTAGAAGTTCTTTCATTCTCTCCCATGCCTCGTGAAATGACTCTTGTTCATGTTGGACGAAGTTTGTTATTCCTTGTCGCATTTGATGAGCTTTACCAGCAGAATAAAATCTAGACAAGAACAATTTCTGAAGCTGTTCCCAAGTAGTGATAGGGACAGGTGTTTGGAGAGTGCAAAGCCAATGCTTGGCCTTATCCTTTAGGGAAAATGGGAATAGAAAAAGTTTTATGGATTATGGATAGAAACCTTGAATTCTAATAGTTGAACAGATCCCTAAAAATTCCTGCAAATGGTCATATGGGTTTTCTCTATCTAACCCATAGAAAGTAGGAAGCATCTGAATGGTAGCATGCTTAATCTCGTAGATGAGATTCTCAATGTTTGGGATTTGGATACAGGAGGGTGGATTAAAACTGTTAGGCATAAAGTGATCCCTAAGAGTTTTTAGACCTGGTGGGCCTTGGATAATATCTGCAGGTAACATCACATTTCGCGCAGATGATTCAGCCATTTCAAAATTATGCAAAGGTACGGACTCACTGGATTGTCTCAGAGAGGCTCTAGCAGCTCTCAGGGTTCTTTCTAACTCAGAGTCAATAGGTATTACGTTTAAAGACAACGACCTTCTACCCCGCATAAACTAAGGTCTCCACAGATAATCACAGAATTTTAAAGCAATTGGTGAAACAGTTTAGCTTTAGCTTTTAATTGTTCTTTTAAGTGCGCGGGAGTGAAGCTCCCAATTCTTGATTTCAGCAACCTGTAATTAGAGATAGAAAAATAACAAATAATATATATTAATATGTATAAACAGTATAAAGAATATATTTATATAATATTAACAGTATTAATATTTACGACTAAAATTAAGTCCAATTGTTTCTTTTCAAATAAATCGTAATATTCCCCGGCAACGGCGCCAAAATTTAATCGGCTTGGAACAAGGGAGATTATTCTTTGTTAATGATCAAGATTAATATATTTATAAAGCCGCGTGTTTGTTAATCTCAATTCAATTGCGATTGGTGAGCACTGGTGTCGAACCACTGGAAAATATGTAGATTTAAAATGAGAAACTATTAGATTTAATTAAAGTGAAAGAATAGTGTCAAATTAATTTGGTGGTGGAAAGAGCTTCAATTGGGTTGAAGCGAAAATGCTGAATTTAACAAAGCTGATTAAAACGCGATTAATTAGTGGAATGAGAGGAACTTGGGAGAGAATTCCATTGAATATCAAATATGCAATGTAGTTATAAAATCCACGATATAGTAATTATGTATGGTGGTTCATCCAACTACAAGAAGGAATCCCCAAAAATGATGAATAACAAGACCGACAGGTTTATCCTTGAAAAGGAATGAAATATCACTATCCACCTTAATTGGGGATAAAGCATGCTAGTTTGTTATTCATCCCAATAAGTACCATTGCATAATTATATAATTGCAATCACAGATGTACAATTATATTATATTATATTTAGCAATAGTGTGCGGTAAACCTCCACAACTATGCAATCACATAATACAAATAAAGGGATGTTTATAAACTAGAAATGCATAAAGAATCCAACTTCATCCTCACCCAAGCTTGGAGTATTAGCTACACATCAATGGAGGAGAATATCCTTTATCCATGACAAGCTCTAAGGGGTCACAGGATGGAAAAGTAAAATAAAGCAGAAAGTAAATAACTGAAGGAAATAAAGAAAAAGTGACTGAAAGAAATAAAGAAAATGACGTAAGTAAATAAAGAAAAGGGCTTAAATAAATAAAGAAAATGGCGTAAGTAAATAAAGAAAAGTGCTTAAGTAAATAAAGAAAATGACAGTAAAAGTAAAGAACAATTCTCAAGTCAGAATTGAGCAATGTAATAAAGGAAAAATTGCAGAAATTAAAGTGCAAAAATTAAAGACTGAATAAGTAAAGAACAATTCTCAAATGAGAATTGAGCCATGCATTAAAGGAAAAATTGCATAAAAGTAAATTACAGAATAAAAAGCAAAATTGAATTGTAAGATGAAGTCTATTAAAATTGACTGAGTAATGATTCAGAGCAGAAGACTTGATCCGCCTTAAAGTCATATATACACTTCTATATATAGACTGAATTTACAAATAACCGAAATGCCCTTGAAATATCACAAAATATCTAAAACAGCCCACAGCCGCCTCATGTCTATTGATAGCGAAGTTTGGCTATCGATAGAACTTCTATCGATAGCGAGACTTGGCTATCGATAGTCATGCTGGCTCTTGTTTGGAAAATGCAGAAATTCTTCTGCAGCCTTTCGCACTTCATCGCCTATCGCTGAACCTTTATGAAACTTTTATCACTGGTGACGATAAGCATGACTCCATGAGTGACGGCTTCGCATTTATATAATCTGAACAATTTTTTATGAAAGAGAATTTAATCAAGATATACAAAATTTATATAAAACAGGATATTATTACGCAACTATTTATATAAGAGAGCACAGAAATACCATAGATTGAAGGCATGATTGCGATACAATCAGAAGACACCCGCCCACAATCTTCTTTAAAGGTGGAAGATTCTCACCCACAAGAGTTTCACAAAATCCTTAAATCTCACAATAAATACAAGATGATTGAAGAACAATACAATGAATGCTTCAACAAGTAGATTTGTAATAAATACAAGTTCAACTAATATTTTCTCAAATGCTCAACAAATATAGCTCAAAGAGTTTCACAAAAAGAAGCTTGAATGATGAATGCTTGAGAGTAATTGCTTTCAATAAATGATGGAGAATATTGTAGGTTGTTCATAAATGAGAGCAAGAGCATTATATATAGAGAACAAGAGCCAAAATGGCCGTTTGAAATCCCTTGAGTCTGATTGGAGAAGATGAGAGTGGTTAAGGCTCATTAAATGCTTGATTTACTATAAAGAGAAATAGTCATTTTGAAGTTGTAGAGTCTTTGGTCGACTAGGACAAGGTGGTTAGTCAACAATCGGGCAAATTTTCAAAGATATTTGGTTTCCCGAGCTCGGTTAGTCGACTAGGCAAAGGGAGTTAGTCAACTTGCTTAGTAAAAATCTTTTGAAACATTTCTGGGTTTTCTTGGTCGATTGGGACAAAATTGTTTAGTCGACTAGAAGCTTTAAAACTCACTTAAAAAAAATTATGGGGTCGATTAGTCGACTAAAAGATGGGACTTAGTCGATTGGCAACTCTGCTCCTAAAATATGGCTTCTGACCTGCTCTTAGTCGACTGGGACAATAGTCTTAGTCGACTAGTCCATGATGTTTAGTCGACTAGCTCAAGACTTTTGAAAACATGGCCTCTGACCTACACGTAGTCGACTAGGACTAAAGTGTTAGTCGACTAGAAAAGTTTAAGTGCCAAAATTTCGAGTTTCTTAAGTCCAAATCAACTTATAACACTTGAACAAGTTAACTAAGGGTTTAAAAATATTTTTGGACAAGTTAACTAAGGGTTTAAAAACATTTTTGGACAAGTTTAAAAATATTTTCGAAGCATGAATGCTAATGCAATATGAGTTAATAAAGGTTTTCTCTTGAGCTATGCAATATCGAACACAAGAGATGCCTTACAAAATGTTCCTAACACAAGGAGAGCAACTTGACTTCCAAAAAGATCGCCATAAGCTTTATCTTCAAGTTGATCTTCAAGGTTTGAACTTCATGAGCTTTGATTGAATATGGTGCACATTGAATTGCTTGAGATATGTGGATGAGCTCCAACAAGATATAACTTCAAATCTATGGAGACAACACTTAACCATTTGTTAGATATAAAGTATGGTTTAGTTATCATCAAAATGAGGTCATGGACCATAGGGCTAACACTTTCAATATTAACAAATAATGGAATATTTAATATTGAGATATTTAAAATCTGTCCGTTAGATCACTGTGATTTTTGGTATGTATGACTACATAAATAATGTATCTAATCCAATGGTCGGTTTATCAAAATATCAATCCCTTTAATTTTTTTATTAGTATTTGAAATTTTTATATGTAAATAAATAGTAATAGTGTAAAAAGATGATAACAAGTAAATTTATAATATCCATTTTTTTTTTACTATTGTATTATAAATTTATAATGTTACAAAAACTCAAAAAGAATATTTCATGTTGCATATAGCCATATAATAATAATAAATATATTTTAATAATATTGGATTTCAGATCTGATCGGATTATAAAAGATCGAATCAGAAGATCGGTCCGAATTTAATTCGGATTAAGGAACTTGGACCGGGACTAATTCAAAATCAATTTGGACTAGTTTCCATCCGGTCTACATTGACCAAATCTGATCGGATCTCGGATTGACCAATACCAAGTTGCACCCCTAGTCAATACCACTTTCAGTTTTCAGTTTATTTCAATTTCTAAGTATCTAGTTTATTTCAATTCAAGCATTCAAGTTCAATTTCAATTGTAAGCAATTTTCATTCTTTGTCAATTTCAATTCTAGCAAGCATTCAAGAAATGGCGTCTTC
Organism: Hamamelis virginiana; assembly: GCA_017140935.1. Classification (NCBI taxonomy): domain Eukaryota; kingdom Viridiplantae; phylum Streptophyta; class Magnoliopsida; order Saxifragales; family Hamamelidaceae; genus Hamamelis; species Hamamelis virginiana. The sequence goes on along the minus strand of JAESVK010000335.1, from coordinate 231,587 downwards.
AATTTCAAGCATTTCTGTATTTACTTCAAGCACATAGAATTTATTTTTTTTAAATGTAATTTCCATTTATGTTCAAGCATGAATTTTCTTTTAGTTCTTGTTTGCGTTCTCTATTATAGTTACTTTTGATTTCAATAAATCAAGTTAGGTCTTTATACATTTTAATCAAGAGCCCATATAAGACTTACCATCATCTTAATTAATCGTCTGACCTCAATTTTACAGTGATTGACTTGGCATTAAGTTCCAACCTTAATATTGGCCAAGAGGTGCTGAGGGTCATGTTCTAACGATCTTTATTTAGACTTTAGATAGTCCACGCCCACATTTTACTAATTTTCGTGTCAAAGTTTTAGAAGTGAACACCTAATATTGTATTTTTATTAATAAAAATTGTTGTCCCAAATATATAAACCTAGAGGGGGGTGAATAGGGTTTATGGCAAACTTTTGCAATTAATTATCAAATATAATTAATGTTCAATTACTAAGCAATGAAAACAAATATATAAACAAGTAATTGAAATGAGAGAAGGGATAGAGAGATCAAACACAGCGATTTAACGAGGTTCGGACTCTGCCTACTCCTCGCCTTAAGCACCCAGCTCAAGGATTCCCATAATCCACTAAGGATTAGCTCCTTCAAGGTGGAGAGACCTTTACACAGTCTTCTTTATCCCAGGTGGAAGACTCTCACCTCAAGCTCACAAAGAACTCCAACTATGGCTCACAAAGAACCCACTTGTGCTCACAAAGAACACTTCTTCAAGCATCACAAAGAACGTTTGGCCAATGCTCACAAAGAACAACTCTCCAATGCTAACCAAGAGCACTTCTCTAATCTCACAAGATATAAAAAGATTTGATGTGTGTACAAATAGAAATACTCTTCAATGAGTAAATGAAATATAAATAAGAGTTCACACTAATATCTCTCAAGGATTTAAAATATTTGGCTCAAGAGAAGATGATGAATCTTGACTAAATCACACAAGAATGATGAATACTAGATTGATATATGTTTGTGTAAGATCATTAGCTCATTCAAGACTCATATGATGAGTATTTATAGGCCCCAATAAGAATATGGCCATTAGGCATACAAATGTGACCGTTTGGAGTTGTTAAAAACTAGCTGTTTTGTATTTGCAAGAGCATTAGTCGACTAGGCAAAAGTGATATTCTTTCACAGATATTCATATATGCTCTGTTTCATTTTTTTTTTCAATTATTAAATGTTCAATGCTTGTTGGAAGGATGCTTGGTGGCTTGACATTGGAAGAATGTTGATGGGATTTGGACTTGGGCTTCTTTTTTATGTGGTAATTGTAGTAAGTTTTGAATTTCATATATTTTAATTTACTAGTTCATGTATAACAGTACACATTTCCATTATATATAGGACATGTACCTATATATATTGCAGAAATAACACCCATGAATTTTCGAGGAAGATTTACATCAGCTAATCATGTAAACTGAAATCATTATAGACGATTAATAAATTTGAGTTAAATGAGAGAACTTCTTGTTTATGCACTTTTATATATTGTTGATTCTATGTACAGTTGATGATATGTTTGGACATTTCGCTAATGTTTTTCATTGGAACTGTTCTTAATTGGCGCATCTTGGCTCTAATTGGTAACTTATTTTACTCTTGCATTCTATTCATTTATTAAAATATAGTTCCCATCCATAAAAATAAGTTTTATTGGATTTCAATTTTTTCATTCTTAGGAATCATTCCAGCTCTAGTACAGCTAGTTGGTTTATTCTTCATTCCAGAGTCTCTTAAATGGCTGGTGAGTTAGATTCAAATTTTTATGATGTTGTGTTTACCAAAAATTGAAGAATTCTTGATGCTAATTTTTTTGAACACTTGAGCCAAAAACCTGTATAAACCAAATGTTACAGAAAATAATTAAAAGGGTTGCATTCCTCTCCTCTCTCTCTCTCTCTCTCTCTCTCTCTCTCTCTCTTATATTGGGTAAATTAAACCAGTAAAAAAAAAAAAAAGCTAGCATCCATTTGAATGCTCAAACGATGAGTACAATTATTTGTAGGCAAAGATTGGTTGAGAGAAAGATTTTGAAGCTGCTCTTGTATCACCTAAGAGGAGAAAATGTTGATATTTCTCAAGAAGTTGCCAAAATCAGTGTAATTTCACAACTTCATATGTTAACTAAAGCATTAAATGTCTTTTTTTTTTCTTTTTTTCTTTTTTTTTTTTTTTTTTTAACTTCGACTTCAATTTCTTTTATCTCATGTTTAAAAGTTTAAAGATTTATAGCATTGAAACAAGAAATGAGACAAGGTCTCCTGGTTTTATAGGATTATATAGAAATTGTTGAACAACTTTTAGAAGCTAGATTTCTTGAATTATTCCAGCAAAGATATGCTCATTAACTCATTGTGAGACTTATAAATTATTCATAATTAATCTTGATATGTTTATATATCATGTACTATTGTATATGGGTAATTCATTTGGTTTAAGTTAGAGCTGGGCTAATGTTTCTGCAACAATTTGGAGGGTCAACTGCAATTGTGGCATATGCAAGTGAAAATTTTGAATCTGCTCGTAAATTAAGGGCCTTTAGTATTAATGCTTCATATAATTAATGAAAAGTAAAAAAAAAAAAAAAAAAAAAAAGATAGAACATGAAGAAATGATTTGTTGGTTTGTTACAGATTTCTCGAGTACAGTCGGGAGTATTGCAATGGCTTATTGTCCAGGTAAGTTTTTGAATTTATAACTAGAATTTCTTTGTAGAAGTTTGCTTGATGCATTTATGAGACATGTGTGTATGTATATATATATATATATTTTATATTATAATTAATTAGAAGGTATAAATTGTCTTGTATATTTAATTACATATATGACAAAGTCCATGGATGAATGATAAGAGAAATATACATCTCAAGTTGTTGAGATAGAGAGACTGATATTTCTCATAAACATTTATTCTAAACTATTCCTTCTCATAGGTTTATTAAAGAGGACCTTTTATAAACCACTAAGAGTAGCACAAGATTTAAACTAACTCCAATGGGAGGATAGGTAGTCTTTCCTATCAGTGTAGTGACACTTTAGTTAATCTATGGGTGCATATTAATATGTACACCGAACATGATCTACTAGAATGTTCCTATAGAGATCAAGTCAAAAGGAATATTCTTTTGTTATGTCCTTTTAATTGGTAATCCTAAGACCTGAGACACTATAGCTATCTTATGCATAGGTTTCTAGGGTTTGATAGTATCTCGTACAGCCTCCACCATAAGGATGTAATCGGTACTTATTGGCTCTAATAAGTTATGTATGAAGATAGATGAGTGTTCAATAAGGAATCATCACTCTCACTAGATGAGAGAGAATGTCAGGATCAGTTCACAAAAATAATACTCAAGGGGAATCTCTGGCCAGAGTGATAGGTAAATAGTGAAAAGAGTTTCACTGCATTTATCTCATTGAGATTATATTTTGTGGAACATATATCAAGATGTTAAAATAGGGTTTGACAGATCACCATACCTATTATCTTAACAGTGACATTGGAGGATGAAGGATTAAGTAACATGAAGGGTTCATTTAGTTCTGCTATTCACCTAAACCTAGGGTACGTCATGATCTGTTGCTAGATGTCACTCATGACTAGTGTAGGCCTAATGATAAGTGTTATCATTGAGGGCAAAATTGGAATCGTTCCAATTGAACCAAAAATAGAAAGTTTCTATTTTAGGGAACATGAGATGTCCCGAGCCACTACTAGGTTAGGGTGAATCCAATGGGTCACACACAAACAAAGAGCATAAAAGAGTCAAAGAGAGAAGGGTATTTCCTAAAACTAATTCAATTAATAACCTTATATATTATTTGTTAATATATATCGAGAATTAAGTTATATAATAAATTGTTAATATATAAAGAATTAAGTTATATTTGAAAATAAGTATTAAATAGAAACCCTAGGGGTTTTCTATAAATACTAGATGATGAGACATGCTAGCACTAAGCCTCTCATTCATCAAATTAGATAAAGAGTCTCTCTGCCTTCTCCAAGCTTGATTCTTCCATAGTTGAGGAGCTTCAAGGATTCAAGAGGTGCTGTGTTCGTGTGGATACTGTTGGAGGTTTCATACGTTTGAAACTCAAGAAGGAAAGCTACGCAAGGAAATCAAGTAAGTATATTTAAAAGCGTTTAAATATTATATGCTTGTATGTAATAAACTCATGTCCCTCTGCTTGAATCGATTTAAGTTTGAATGCGATGATGGATTCTTTAAAAGAAAAATTTTTGTTTTCTACTTCCGCTATGAATCCATGTATGTGCTGTTTTCGATTGCATCCTTTCAGGAACTTGTTTTGAGTTTTTGATGCAGTTAATCAACCAACAAGTCAATATTGAAGTTTGTTAATGTTAGCAAGTTTCTGCAGGAGGAATGTGTTTAAGTTGCTTACTTGTAGGATTATCATTCTTCTTGCATGTATCTTCTAAGTGAATTTAATTAATGCTTGTATGCATGGTTCTCTGTTTTTTAGTTTTTTGAAATTTGTTATGTCCAGGACATCGACTGCTGGAAGGAGATCACTCTGATCTTGGTGTTTATTGGCATGTTGGTACATAAATTTATGGGGGAGATGATTTGCATATTAGAAGTATGCCCTAAAACCAATCCTAAAGGTTATATTAAGTTTCATATTATCAATATATGGAAGGTATAACTTATCTAATATGTTCTAACATATATGATAAGGTCCATGAATAAATGATAAGAGAAATATGCATCTCAAGGTGTTGAGATAGAGAGACTGATATTTCTCATATACATCTATTCTAAAAGAGTTCCTACTCAAAGGTTTATTAAAGTGGATATTTAATTAACCGTATGAAGAGTAGCACAGATTTAAACCAACTCATATGGAGGATAGGTAGTCTTTCCTATCAGTGTAGTGACACTTAGGTTAATCTGTGGGTGCATATTAGAGAATATGTACACTGAACATGATCTGCAAAGAGTATTCCTATGGTAGTTCTGTCAAAGGAATATTCTAGTGTTATGTCCATTTATTTGGTAGTCCTTAGACCTGAGACACCATAGCTGTCTTGTGCATAGGTTGCTAGAGTTTGATAGTATCTCGTACGGCCTTATCCATAAGGTTGTAATCGGTGCTTATTGGCTCTAATGAGTTATGCATGAAGATGGATGAGTGTGCAATAAGGGATCATCACTCTCAGTTATATGAGAGAGAATGTCAGGATAAGTTCACAAAGATAATTCTCAAAGGGAACCTCTGGCCAGAGTGATAGGTAAACAGTGAAAAGAGTTTCACTGCGATTACCTTATTGAGATTATATTTTGTGGGACAGATATCAAGTTGTTAAGATAGGGTTTGACTAAAACCATACCTATTATCTTAACTGTGACATTAGGGGATGAAGGATTAAATAACATGAAGGGTTCACATAGTTCTGCTATTCACCTAAACCTAGGGTATGTCATGATATGTTGCTAGATGTCACTCATGACCAGTGAAAGCCTATTGATAAAGTGTTATCAATGAGGGCAAAATTGGAATCGTTCCAATTGAACCTTAAAATAGAAAGTTTCTATTTTTGAGAGACATAGAGATGTCCCTGTCACTGCTAGGTTAGGGTGAACCCAAAGGGTCACACACAATAGAGAGTAAGTGAGTTCCTTAAGCTTGTGGGAGGGGAATCCTATCATTGAGTTATGTTTGATTTTAATTATTAAAGGTTAATTGATTAAAAGTCAAAACTAACCAAGAATAGGATTACTCTATTCAAGGATGTTTGGTCATGCTAGCACTAGTAACCAAACAAACCCCAAAGAGGAGAAAGTCTATAAATATGAGTGTTTTACACACTCTAGGTCTAAGCTAAACCCTAGGGCTGAATTCTCTCTCCTCTCCCTCTCCATTCTAGCTTGCCACAAAGGGTTGTGGAAGACTAGGAAGCTTGAGGAGTCTTGCCCTCGTGTGGATACGCTTTGGAGGTTTCATACATTTGAAACTCGAAGGAAAGCTACACCGAAGAATACAATCAAGTAAGATTTAATTTGTATTGATTATTTGTGTTTGTTTATATACATGATCCGATGCTTGAATCGTTCTTGGAGGTTTTGTGAACATGGATTAATTTTATAAAACGAAAAAGTTTTGTTTTACCTATTCCGCTGCGAATCCATGTCTGCGGTTTTTCACAGAACCTTTCCGTGATTTGCATACTAATGAACTTGTTGGAAGTGGTTGTTCGGTTGCATGTATCTCCTTTTAAAGCATAAGAAGTTCGACATTAAAAACTATTTGCAAGTATTAAGGAATGAATTGGAAAGTAGGTTTTCATCTTTACACAAAACATATATATATATATATATATATATATATATATATATATATATAGGGGGCAAATCTTAGTGCGGTATGGTTACCCAGTAAAATCGATAAATAAAATAACTAAGAAGACTAATATGAACAAGATATTTAAAACTTGGGAAAAGGGAATAAAGGAAGAAGAAATTAAGAATACCACAAGTATATTACATAAAGGAAGTCTTACAGACATCAAACTAAAGAGATAAGAAAAGAGGACCGGACAAACCCTAGGTTATGCCTCTAAAAATACATAACAAGTCATTTTATAGAGGACGAATTTCAAGCCAAACTTCAAACTTCTTAATTACAAGATAAGGTTCAGATAAATTCAAAAGGTGAATAGTAAAAGTAAAAGTTACTTTTGCTATATTGGATTTTGTCTGCCGAACACACCAAAACATAAAGCAATCTACTTAGAATTTTTCAAAAGACGAGCCATCTTTTTCTAAAGAAATCAATCCCATCCATCATTGGGTTCATCATCACTCATGTAGTCTTGGTCAAAGTAATCTGCTTCAGGTGTAGGAGGATCTGGCTCTTCAAATTCAGGAGTATCTGGTGGTTGAGATATGCCAGGGAGATTTTGGAGAAAAATCTCAGGAGTACTGGGACCATCAGGAGGATATGATCCTATATTAAGAAAGGTGACTTCTCTGAGAGCAAACTGACAGTCATGATAAAGCCAAGAGTCCATGTGATGGTGGTGGAGAGTACCATTAAAATTATGAAGCCAGTGAACAGTGGGAGGATAAAAAACTCTTTGAGCACGTATGTTGTTCTTTGAGTTGAATTTTGCTAGGAGAGGAGCACTCAAAATTTTCATACGGAGAGTTGGATGTATCAACATTGAATAAGATCTCCATTGACCATGAAAAGCATCATTATAGAGAACTTGAGTCCAAAATCTGTCAAACTAATGGTCATTACCAAAGAAACCATAATAAAGCTGTGGTTCAAAGATAATGTAGATGTGAAACTCATTTAACAGATATCACAAGTAGCAGTAGTGGTATGGAGTCCATGAGGCAATCCAAAACTTGAGAGGTGTCTTCCAAGGACTATCATGATGATTTGGCCACTCATAAAGCCAATGACTGGAGAAAGTGAGAAGATAGGCTTTAAGAGTATCCAAAATTTCAAGGGTTCTTTGTCTGATAATAAGGTCAATAATCTGAGTCTTAATATCAGAGGGTAACAATGAGAAGAGTTCATTAGGTGAGTCAGGGTCATGGTTTCCAAATGAAGAGGAAGAAGCTCCTGTGATTGGATAGATACACAAAGGATGAGGCAATATGGATGTAATTGAAGGAGGATTTCTTGAAAGATAATCAGTGAGAATATTATTCTTTCCAGAAATATGTTTAACAGTGAAGTTCTATTGGGAAAACCAATTTGCCCATATGAGGAGTTGAGGATGAGGAAGAATTTTCCTTTTGAATTGAAGCATTTTTGGGAAAGAGGACATATCCATTTCAATCAGAAAATTGTGACCAATAAGATGAAACTGGAATTTTTCAATGCCATATTTTACTGCCAGAATTTTTTTGAAGGTGGAGTGGTAATGAGATTCTGCTGAGGAGAAAGCACCACTTTTATAACCACAAATTTGTCTATTTCCATTTATTTCTTCAAAGAGAGCAGAGGCCCGAAATTCATCAGAAGCGTCTGTTTGAAGAATTCTTTTTCCTATGCTAGGGATTTGCAAATGAGATAACTGTTTCCCAATTTCTTTTAACTTTTGAACAGCAGTGGTATGTGACTAATTCCACTGTGGAGGATTCTTTTTCAAAAGTTGAGACAGACAATTTCTGTGTACAGAGACTTTTGGAATAAAGTCGGCAATATAATTAACTACACCAAGGAACTATTGAATCTGCTTTACTGACTGGAGTTGATCTGGAAAGTCACATAATTTTGTTGCTATGTGAGGTTGTGGGACATATTTTCCATCAACGATCTGCATTCCAAGAAAGTCAATAGTAGACTGAGCAATTATCATCTTACTTTCTAAAAGCATGATTCCATGTGATTTTACTAGTTGGTAAAAATCATCGAGTAACTTTTCATGTGAGTCAGCTGTAGGAGAAAAAAGCAAGATATCATCAATGTAGATCAAAGTATTTGCTAGTAGTGGTCTGAAAAGTGAGATCATTGCTTTTTGAAAATGGGATGAAGCATTCTTGATACCAAAGGGCATTACTGTCCACTGACAATGATGATCACGGATGCAAAAATCAGTTTTGAATCTTTTTTCAGGATGGATCCCTAGTTGCTAGAAACCTGCTTTAAGGTCAGATTTGGAAAAGATCTTAGCATTAGAAAGATGCTGGAACAATGAGGTTTTATTTGGCAAAGGAAATTTGTCATCAGCAAGAAAATGATTCAAATCTTGGTAATTGACAACCAATCTGTGAATCTCTCTTATAGGATTAAAACTATATTGGCTTAAAATGAGCTAAGGACCCATTGACCTCTTTTCTAGTCAAAAATATTTTACAAACTTAGTGGGCCTTTTTCCAAATCAAAATATAGCTTAAAATTCATGAAAAATGCTTTATGGCCTTCCTTAGTCGACTAACCCCTTGTGACTAGTCGACTAACTGCACTGGCAGTGGGCATGTTTCATGAAAAATTAAGCTAGTTGACTAATTCCTTGTGATTAGTCGACTAACACCTCTTGTTCTAGTCGACTAATCGAGCTCGAAGAATTTATTCAAAATGTTTTTAAGTTGCTAGTCGACTAACCCCTCTGTTACTAGTCGACTAACAAACCCAGATTTCAAAACAATCTTGTTTTTAACTCTCTAGTCGACTAATCAAGCTGTCCTAGTCGACTAACCAACCCCGGACTCATTTTGTAAATGCATTTTAAAGGCTCTAGTCGACTAATCCTTGTGTGCTAGTCGACTAATGATGCTCTGCAAATCATAACGGCTAGTTTTTACAACCCAAACGGCTATATTCTTTCTCCCAACAGCCATATGTTTGTGAGAGCCTTTAAATATCATTTGTATGAGTCTTGGATAAGTTAGTTAGTCACTTAAAGTACTTTGAAACACTCTCTACTCAAATCAATCTTAGTTTATCAATTGTTTGAGTGATTCAAGCTCTTCAAAAATCTTTTTCTCTAAGCCAATACTAGTTCTTAATCTTGAGAGATATTAGTTTGAGCTCATTATTGTACTATCCACTCTTTAAGGAGTTCACATTTGTATTATCTTAATCATTATTGGATCTTGTGAGATTGTAAGGGTTGTGAGAAAACCCTTGTGGGTGAGTTGTCTTCCACCTTTGAAAGAAGACAAGTTGTAAAGGTTTCTCCACCTTGAAGGAGTGATTCTTAGTGGATTGTGAAATCCTCAAGACCGGGCTCTTGAGGCGTAGATGTAGACGGAGATCGAACCACATTAAAATTCTTGTGTTTGATTATCTTTCTCTCTATCTCTTGCATTTAATTTATTTTCTTGCCTATTAAATTGCTAACTTGTGATTCATATTATCTTGCTCATTTATCTTCATTTTAACTTATTTGAACTAATTTTTTAAATTGGATTTTATTCCATACAGTTTGCTATACTCTATTCACCCCCCTTTAGAGTATATTTTCTGGGCAACAAGAGGCTTTTGTTGGATTGACATCTTCATTTTTCTTGAAAGGGAGACAAACAAAGTATGAAGAATTTTTCCATAAAGGATTTGGATTTTTGAGGAGAAACTCAGAATGAGTATTGGCACAACAATCTGAGATCAATTTGGCTTTGATTGACTCAAAAGTGTCAAGAACAAAAAGATGGAGAATCTGAGTCCAAGTCATAAAATGCTGTCTATATGATAATCCTTGAGAGGACCACCTTAGACCAACAATTTTATGTAAAATATCGAAGCCAATAAAAACATCTCTACTAGTGACAGAAGAACCAAGAACTTGATGTCTGATCACCAGATTAGGAAATAGTCTGATTAGAATTTGTTTGCTAATCTTTTTGATATGAAAAGTTTCACCATTTGCGGCTCTGAAAGTCTGATTATGAGGAAGCCAGTATTTATCAGGAAGGATTGCTGGATTGATCATTGTTGCTGCAGCACCAATATCAAAAAGTGCAATAACAGGAATTGGTCTTGAATAAGTATCCGGGAGAATATGAATCTGAGCAATTGGAGTTGGATGAGAGACTGGAATAATCATTGGCTGAGCAGTAAAGGTCATATTCAAGTCATCATCAGACTGTAAGGGAGTGGTTTCATCATAACTGTAACCAATAGCAAGGAGTGTTTCAGGAGTGTACTCATCAGTGAGAGAGTAAAGGGATTCAACATCTGAGAATTCAGTAGCACCAGCATGAATTTGTGCTTGCTCGAGTAATTTGGCTGTTTTTTCTTTCTGAGGACAATTTCGAGCATTATGGCCAGGTTTCTTACAAAGATAACAAGTTTTTGAAGTCTTGTTTCTGAATGGTTTTTTCTTTAAGAAACGCCATTTTTTCTTTTGAGGAAAACCTTTCTTTTTGGATTTAAAGGGGGCTGAAGAAGAGGATTTGTTGGTTTGGCCTTTTTTGAAATGATCTTTTTTCTTTAGAGGACAAACACAATCTTTTTCAGGACATTTGATC
>JAESVK010000335.1:53725-120575 GCA_017140935.1 Hamamelis virginiana | reverse complement strand
TGGAGTTTTAAGGTTGCTGGAAGATGGATCCATAACTGAATTTATTTTTGCATTTGGGTTTTCACACGCATGCAAGAAAGATATGGTTTTTCAGTTTTGCTCTTAAATCTGATGTACACTTTTTTCAAAACTCACCTATTTACTGTTTAGATGGCTTCGTGTAGTTAAATCTATGTTTATAAGATGAATTTTTGTGGATCAATGTGGATTGGAAACCTTGCATGTTGAATCTGTAGTGATGATCGGCAATATGGGTTTTTGGAACGGTTTTTCCAAATAACACATGGTGTGGTTTTGGATTTCTGGTTGTGTATAAATGTTTGAAGATGCTATGACAGGGATGATGATGAGCGGCAACTATGGCTGCTGGGATTCAAGCTTTGAAACTGTTTTGGGTTCTTAAATTTTGTAAATTTCAGATGCATGCATTCTAAATTTCTGGTTTTGAGTTTAAATGGCTAACTTGGGTTCAAAATGTGGGTTTTGATCTTTTCTCTTAAAAATTTCTGATTTTGGTAATATACTTTGAACAAGAAAGTCTAAATAATTTTCTGTGGGAAGTTTCATGGCTGAGTTGGGCTTTGAATATGAGTTTTAATTTTATTTAGGACTATGTTGAGGTTGACGTTGAGCAGCATCCATGGCTGCTCTGTTTTAAGCTTCTACTTGGAGTTTTGATGACAAAACAAGTTTGGTTCATGCTGCATGTAAGTTTATTTAGGTTTTGAAAGAATTTATTTTGGGTTAAAGTTAAGTTTTGAAGAACCCAAGCTTTTGTTCCCTGTTTTGGGACTTTAAACTTCAAGTCTTTTTATTTCAAGGTGGATTTCAAACTTACAAGGGTTTTAATGATAATTTTCATATATTAAAAATTGTATAGGAGTAGTTTTAATTGTGGCGAAACTGAGTAGCGGTGATTTGGAGGATTTCATGTATTAATCTAAGCATGTATGGGTTTATTCTTGAGTTTGAATGCTGCCCACGGTAGATTCAAGCATATTGCTTGTTGTTTTGAGATTAAGATTGATGGATTCAAGTTATTTGAGTTAAAACTATACTCATGAGAAGTTATTTGAGTTTTGAAATGATAATTTGAAGTTTATATGCACTTTGAGTAAGATAAATGAGGCTGGAACTCTGTTGCAGCCCAAGTGCGTGCTTCCACCAAGTGCATTACCGATAGTGGCTATAGGCATTATCGTTAATGCTTTGGGCAGCTTGAACAGAAGGCCTGCATTACCGATAATGCATATAGCCATTATCGATAATGATGCTTTTCCTCTTGATTTTCTTAAACTCTTTACCTCTTCATATCTTTTGCATACAGACTCCATTTTGGGCATATTTTATATGCACGAAAAGCTTATGAAGTCGACTTTCTAAGTTTTATGGTTTTAAGGTCAAATTATTTTTGGAAAGAGAGTTATTTTGGTAAATACCAGATTTACCTCTCATGTGCACACTTTGTCTTCTTTGGCCTATATCCTCAAATCCGCTTTGCTTTTGGCCATGGAATTCAATGTGTGGCATCTTGATAAGCTGGGGATGTGTTTCAGAAGTTTTAAAGTCTTGGGTTTGGCGTTTTGGGGTTTTAAACCCTTAGGGTTACGAGTGAGCAGTTTTGAGAGTTGTATTACTTTACTTTTGAACTGTGGATGTTTGTGCTTTCTTTTGATTCTTCTTGCTTGCATTGTTCTTTGTTTCTCAGTTGTGATTGGGTCCTTTGGAGGACCACTTGCATCGGGTGCATCAGGCATTGTATTGGGAGGCTCGTGGAGCCGCATGGGTTGGAAACCACAATTGCATTGAGGTAGGGATAAGTAACCTCTTACTGTAATGATAATATGTCTGTTTTACAACTGTTTTTGAGAACTACATGAACATAGATGTTAAATACATTTGAGAATGGTATAACTTACAAATGTTTGAGAACCTTACGGATTATTAGCTTGTTAAATAGATACATGGAATATACTGGTTTAAAGACTATTGAATTGTGTGGCATGTTTATGAAATGAGAACTAAGGCACAGAAGTGAAACGTTTTGAGAACTTGTCTATATTTCCTGGCAAACTACTTAGAACTGGGTATTATGTGTATGTGTATATAAAACTGGGGAATAGGCTTTCCAAATGCAGGTTTTATGGAAACACTTGATAAGGGCATATAGTGATAATTGTTTATATCTACACAATATAAATACTTAGTCTAAAGCTCATATGCCTGATTTTCTAGATATATCTATATAAAAGAAAGATGTTGAGATATTCCTATAACTGTTCCCTCGGTATAATTCTTGGTTATACATCAGCCAGGGTACAAAAGTGAATATATATTTGAACATGATGTGCCTTGAGGATTATTTTGTATATAAGATGATGGCATATGGTTTATCTATTTCACTCCTGTTTTTGGATAATGGTTATGATTGTTTTGAAATAGCACTCGATACTTTAATATATGCCATATATTGTAACTTTACCTGCTGGCTTTGGAAATTGGTTTAAAAAGTACATTCTTATTGCTTCTCTCGCCCATTTGAAAATGATTTATATTATCGTGCTGTTATGCATGGTTTAGGCTCGGTTGGTATACAGGGAGATTATTTATGGGCCCATGGTCCTGGGTGGAGCCTTAGTGCGGACCCGAAGTATATAGCCCCGTAGTGGCTCGACAGTTGGCCATGTGTTTTAGGCAACTGATCGGTTATCCTCGAGAGGTCAGACCCCGTAGTGGTCGGTTTCGGCTGTCGTTGTGCCGGAGGCTTGTTAGCCTAGAACAACGTCCTGTTATACGTTCCGTGAGCCTGGTCTTCGAAATTGATGGATATTATATTGCATTTATAACTGTTCAAAACCCACATCATTTACGTTATTGAACTTTGGACTGAATATAGAACTACTTGACTTAAGCTTTTCACTGAAAGACCACACAAGTTTATAATTGCGTTATCTACTGTTTTATAAACGTTATAGAAACTACGTTTATTTAAAATATTCCATGTATCACTGTATTATTGTTATTTGTAGAGGTTATCTTATTCCTACTGAGCAAGTGGAAGCTCACCCCTGCTTTATGCAGCAGATTTCAGGTTGGCTTGGGGTTGCATCATTCGTTTGGACAAGCCTCCACTCGAGGGTTGTTGGATAACTGCATGATATGTTCTGCATCAGGACCTGCATAATTTTGAGATGTGTATTATCTATGTTTTCCTTAATAACAGGATTTGTCACTGTTTGTGGCATAGCCTATCTGCCAGGGATGTTGGCATTATTATAATTTGATTTATTATTATTGTATAAGACGTTTGGGACATTTGTATGAGCATAACATTTCATATTCATAATTATACCTATATTTCTCGGCTCTCGTGAGGATATATGAATGAGCAGGTCAAGTTGTACCTCTATCTTGACACGTGTTGACCTATCCGGAAGGGTCGGTACTGTTGTTAGGTTGGGGCGTTACACAGTGGATATACTGGATGCAGTTGACATCCTTGCTCTGTTCATTGCTCATACTGTTGAGGTGCATATGTGGAGAGTGGAGACACTTTTAAGGCCTATAGGTGCATAAGGGAGTTAGGGGTTTCCTTTTTCCATGATGAGGTTGTAAAGAGAGCTTTGGTTCTTGCAACAGGGATCCGAACAGCAGAGCCACTAATACTAAAGTTATTGAAGGAAGCTACAGAGGAAGGCCTGGGGTTGGTTTTTAAATGATATCATGGAGATATCATGATTTGTTTCCGTGGAGAAATCATGGATATTTTGGGATTTGATTTGTTGATTTTATTTCTAATTTTGTGTGTTTCAATTGAGGAATTGCGAAATTCATACTCTGTTTGGTTGCCTAGAAAATTGATGGATTTTAATTAAAAAAGATTTTTTTAATTAATTTTTTATTTGGTTGTATATATATATATTGGCGTAGTGACATGCATTTTCCGGCGTAGTGACCTGTGTTGGCGTAATGTCCCGCGTTTCCGGAGTAGGGAACTAATGCAGGTCACTACTGGGTGTGACGTAGTGAACTTGGGGTTGGAGGTGTAAGTGGCGTGAAAGGTTATTAGAAAGGAGGGGTATTTTTGTCCAATTCATGCCAAAAAGACTTTTGGAAAGAAAAATCTGTTGAGAGGACTTTTGGCATGAAAATCTTCTAAATGAGGACCTTTAGCCAAATTCTCCTAAAAAAAATATAAAGGAAGAAGAAGTTGCTAGAAGAATAACATACTTGATTTTTCGTGAGAAGTTTGGAGAGAGAAGGTTGTACGAAGCTAAACTGGAGAGAGAAGGCTATGAGAAGCTTGGGGAACGACTAACGTGGGGAGAGGAAAATATGCAAAAATAATTTAATAAAGCCATAATTTGATATAAAAGTTAATATTGGAGAATAAAATAAAATAAAATAAAATAAAATAAAATAAAATAAAGTATCAATCAAAATTGGAGAGTAAAATAAAATAAAATAAAATATAGCATTAATCAATTAAAAAAAATAGGGTGAAATAAGGAAAAAAAAGAATGGGGAGGAAAGTTCTACGAGGCCACCCTGTACGACCAATTGCCTTTTACATATAAAAAATAAAATAAAGGTTCGTTAAAGGCAGCATCATGCCTAACGCTTATAAAGGACTGTTGAAGCTCACAAAACGCTCTCAAGTCCAGCGTTTTGTGTTTTATCTTTTAGATCACAGCACTCTAATGCGTGTCGCTCATTCCTCTAAAGATTGGTATTTACTAATTTCGTACGGATTTAGAGCGAATGCGGACGCAAAGAAATAGGAACTGCTTTAATGGCTTTTTCTCCTCTGTCTCGCGATATCTCCCCAATTTGAAACACTTTCCTTCTCTCTCTCCTCTCTCTCTCTCTCTCTCCTCACTCTCATTATTTCTTGATCAGCAAAACCCTAAATTCACTCAAAAATTATCACTACGATTATTTCTCACAGATCTGCTATCAAACGCTGTGTATATGTATAAACGTAAGCTTGTAAATGTGTATATATAGATTTGTCTTAGAAATCATTTTGATGTTTGAGTGATCCCCCATGGCCGAAGATCTGGTAGATTTGAGCTTGTTAGAGAGAGAGTAGAGAGACAGAGGGGGGGACTAAGTGTGTTTTGTGTGAAATTGTGGTGGGGTTTGGGGTGATGGCTGCTCTGCAGAAGCTGCCACAGTCGAGTATAAACACGGCCGCGGCGAGCGGTTATGGGTCGTGCAAGGCAGAGGTGTTGGTGTCCGATCAGTTTCCAGCGGGTCTGAGGGTTCTTGTGGTGGACGATGACCCCACATGTTTGAGGATTTTGGAGCAGATGCTTCGGAGATGCATGTATCATGGTTAGTCAATTGCCTGTTTTCTTTATTTTGCTTTAATAGGTGTTAATTTCGGTCATTTTAAGGCCTTTTGTTTTAAATTTTTGTGTTCATCTTGAATTAATGTGAAGTTTTTTAAGAAATGGTGTGAACCAGGGATTAGTCGAGCTGTGCGTAAGGTGGCCCGGACACCTTGAGTTATCAAAACAAAAGATTGAAGATTATAGTCATAGATATAGGGTTTTGAGTGCTATTTGGAGTTGCATGGATTGTGCTTACAGTAATTCAAGTTGGTTGATCTCCACGTGACTACTATTTCTCGTAGGCGCCACACTAAAATCAGTGCCATTAGAGATTGTGAATGGGTTTGAATCAATAACAATGAGGCCATTCGGACTGTTATTTTCAATCATTTTAAAGCCATGTTTAACGCTATTCATGTGCCTACCAACCTTAGCTGTGAGTCCCGGCCTAATCTTGTGAATTGTATTGACATGCCTTATCATGAAATCCTTTCGGCCATGCTCACCAGGGATGAAATCAAGGGTGCTTTTGACCCTTAAAACCACCAAAGGCCCAAGACCAGATGGTTTTTACCCTGGGTTTTTTCAAAGATGTTGCAATATTGTTGGTCAGTCAATCTGTGAGTTGGTGTCAAAAGTGTTCACTGATGGTCGGATCCCAGCTGATTTGAACAAAGCTTTTGTTTGCCTGGTTCCTAAAGGAGAATTTCCTGAATCCTTTAACCTGTACCTCTTTATTAGCTTATGCAACATGATTTATGAGGTTATCACCAAGATCATTGTGAACAGAATCAGGCCTTTCCTCTCTGGCATATCAACCCTACCCCAGCCAGGTTGGGTAGACGAGAGGTGGACAATATGGTTATTGTCCAAAAGCTCATCCATTCCATGCATTGTAGGAAGGGTTTGCATGGGAACATGGCTATAAAAATCAACTTGGAAAAGGCCTACAACTGGCTTGAGTGGAGTTTTATGTGGCGTTCCTTTAGGTGGTTTAACTTTCTCCCTTCGTTAATCAAATTGATTATGTCCTATGTCACTTTGGTTAGCACGACCATTGTGATCAATGGTGAGCCCACTAATTTATTCTTGCCTAGCCATGGCATAAGGCAGAGAGACCCTTTATCCTCCTAACAACTTGGCAGAATTAAGGAAGCTGTGAGTGATAGCTTATAAATGACTATTACTTGGAACCTTGGTAAGTACTTAGGTTTTCCTGTGTTTGTGTCTTAGAAGTCCTACTCGGATTTTCGTTTCATCAAAGAAAGAATCCGCAAAAAGCTTGTTGGATGGAAGGGCTAGCCTTCTTTCCATTCGTTTCTATTATATGCAAGTGGTGGGCCTGCCCACTGCCACTTGGAAGACCCCTGATAAAATGAATAGCGACTTCCTTTGGTCAGAACATTGAAAGACACATGAGAAGCTAAAAAGAGACTTTCTGTGGGCTAGTAGGGATAACAGTTTTAAATATCACCTAGTGGATTGGCATACTGTTTGCACTACGAAGAAGGCTGGGGGCTTGGAAATTAGATCTCTATTTGTGTTTAATCAGGCTTTGATGAGGAAATGGTTGTGGAGGTTCATTGTGGATAGAGACTCCCTATGGAGAAGGTTGATAGTGTGGAATACTGCTGTAGGGAGGGGGAGTGGTTTGCAAACGGTGTTCGTGGTAGCCATGGGTCAGGCTTTGGAAGACAATCATGTCTGGCTTGGATTTGTTTACAAAGAATGTGAAGTTTTTTATTGGCATGGGTCGTGTCTCAGGTTTTGGGGAGATGGGTGGTGTGGTGAGACTGCTCTTAGGGACGTGTTTCCAGATCTTTGTGAGATTGTGAGGGATAAAGATGGTTGGATCAAGGATTGTATCTCCTGGAGGAACTACTCTGTAATGTGGAATGTCAGTTTTACGAGGGACTTTCATGATTGGGAGAAAAAAGTGTAGGAGATTTGTTAGTAAAAATTTCATTCAGTCAAGGTGTATAGGGGAAAGAGAGGATAGCATTCTATGGTTGAGGAGGGGGGATGGTAAGTTTTCTATGAAGTCTTTTTATAAAGTGTTTGAGTGATGGAGTGGGAGAGGAGTTCTTGGCCTCTGAAGTATGGATCTTTTCAGTACCTACCGAGGTGGCCTTTTGTACTTGGACGGTGGTGAGGAATAGATGTTTGATTGTTGATAACTTGATTGAACTTAATCATATTGAATTGTTGCCTTATGTACAAGGTGGAGGCTTAGTCGGTGGATCATCTATGTATACATTGTTGAGTAGCGAGGACATTGTGGATTTTCTGTTTTGGACTTTTTTGGGTGAAGTGGTCTTTGTTTAAATCGCTGCTCCAAATGATGGAGGGTTGGTGGTGCAAAAATGAGAATCAAGCATCATTATTGGTTGGAGTATTGGTACCTCATGGTATTGTGTGAACTATTTAGAAAGAGAGAATAGAAGAACTTTTGATGGGTTGGGCTTCCTATAGAAATTTTGAAGACTAGATTGGGTAGACACCTTTTTGTGTGAAAAGGGACAGAGGTTTTTGGCAATTCGATCCCCTTTAATTGAAGGCTTACTTATGGGGATCCTTGTGGGCCACCATTCTAAAAGCATAGTAATTCTAGGTCCAATAATCTTAACCCCTCTCTTGATACAGGGCTTATCCATGACCCTCTTCACAAAGGGTAAAGATACAATCAAAGTTTGTAGTTTCTTTAGTGTGACAAATGGTTGGGACTTCAGCTACCTCTCCTTTTGTTTGCCTGACCAACTCATGGACCTTATTGTTGTTACCCCTGCTATCTAACAATTCTCTTTTGGGACTGACAAACTCTTGTGGAAGGGATCTCAGAATGGTGAATTTTGTACCAAATTAGCTTACCACCTTGCTAACAATTGTTGGATTACCAGGAGCATGGTTCCAAGTATCGGGCGAGTCCGAGATGACTTGGACAAGTCAACTAGGTCTTGGAGCTCACCTAGACGAGATTTCGTCCCGAGTTGGAATTCACGACGAATAGAAGAAAACTCGTTCATCTCGGCCGAGACGAGACGAGTTGCCGAGATCTCGGCTTCTCGTCTCGTCTCGGTCGAGGTATCGTCCGAGATGAACGAGTCTTTGCCCAATTGAACAAAAATTCCAGATTTTGAAACTAACGAAAGCTGCAAAAGAGATTCCATGGAACTGACCTGCAGGCTTTTTGCAAAAAATGTCACGGGTGGCACCTCCTCTTCTGCATATCCCAAGTACACGCACAAGACGAGTTCCTTTTCCTTATTTCCTCTTTATCTTCTTCTTTTTCCTCTTCTTTACTAATCTGATTACCGACGGCAGCGTAAAACCCCCCTTTTTGAACATTTCTGATACTGCCGACAACCAAGAGGTCTTTGTGGCTAGCGCCGGCGAGAAAGGGAGGTTGGAGGTCCTCGTGGCTACCGTCGTCGAGCTGCTCTGGAGGTCTTCGTGGGTGGCGCTGGCGAGAAAGGGAGGTCTTTGTGCATCTTCAACTTAGTCTCTACGACTCTACTTCTCTCGAGCTTCCCAAGCGGTGCGACTCTGCAGTCTGCTCTATGCGTGCGACTCTGTTTCTCTCAAGAAAGGGAGGTCTTCACTCTTCAGGTATGGTTTAACTTCCTTTTAAATATCTTGATTTTATGTTATTAAATATTTTGGGTTAAATATTTTGGTTTTGACATTTTAAACCCTTGGATTAAATATCTTGGTTTTTAACATTTTATTTTTTTATAAGATCCAGAAAAATTAATTTTATAATTTATAAATTTATTTTTCAACTAAATTTATTATTATATTGTTGTTTAATTTCCTTTTACCATTTTTTTTTACCATTATTTCTACCATCCATTTTCAAATCACCAGTGTCGGTTGGCTATTTTGAGAAATCGACCATTGGATTAGATACTTTTCTTATACAAGTCATACATGCCAAAAATCACATGATCCAACCGTCAGATTTTAAAATATCTCACTGTAAAAAGCTGCAATGTTTCTAATTATAATAATTTTTCATAGTAACATAATTCAGAAACCAACCGTTGGATCACGGATGGTAGGAATAATGGTTTAAAAAAATGGTAAGGGGAACATGACCCTTTACATAAATAGGCCTAAAGTTTTTTTATTTTTTATTTAATAAGATAATTATTTTATACCATAGTCCCAAAGTTTTTTAACATAACAAATAAGCATATGAATTTTGAAATCTTAGGGACCTTACAGTATAAAATTGAATCTCATTATATAAATGTTTTTGGGTTACATACTTATAAGTGCCAAACATAATTTTTGTTATACCACTAGGTCCAAGATTTATTTAATTTTTTATTCAAAAATTATATGCACACTAGGTAATTTCAATGCTACAATAGTGCGCTAGCGCCTTTTTTTTTTATGTTTTAAGTCATATCATGCACTCTAAGCTATTTATTTTACTTGTTTGATGGTTCCAATTTGATTGCCCCGATTTTTTCTGATTTTTCTATAATTTTAAATTTTTTTTAAACATTATTTCATTCCTAAAGTTGCATCTCGCCCGAGACGCGACAAGTCGTCTGCGACCGCGACTTTGAACCATGACCAGGAGGCACAGATCTAGCTGGTCCACAGTCTAGAGGTGCAATACCCTCCCTCGTGTTTGATTCTTTTTGTGGCAATGCATGCATAACAAACTTGCTTGTAAGGCTAATTTGGATGGTTGCAAAATCATTAACTCTGATCTGTTTCCTCTGTGTTTCAATGGAAGTGAGACTGTGGATCATGTCCTAAGAGATTGTGAATACGTGAGAGAATTCTGGTTGCACCTAAACCTTGGGATCAACATTGTTCATCCCCTTTGCTTTCAAGATTTGCTTTCTCACAATATCATTTCCAGTAAACACAACCTAATTGGAAAGGTCCCTCCTAAGACTTTGTTTGCCTTTGCTTGTTTGGCTCTATGGTCTAACTGTAACAAATTTGTTTTTAACCAACATCTGTTGTTGCTTGAGGAAAACTTCTGGATGATTTTTTTTTTTAACTCACCAGAAGGAACTTTAGATCTACCATAATAGCATCAACATTGCTCAAGCCCTTGCCTCGTACATTAGTCCATTATTGCTGATTTTTCCATAGCACTCCCTCCGTCCCACAAAGACGGGCCTCTTTCTCAATGCGCACATATTAAGAAAACTCGTTATGAATGGATTTGTCATCCTTTTACCTTGACTATTTCCAAAACTACCCTTCTTGGACTTTGGGATTGGGTAAAGTTAAAGAAGAATAAGGATATTATAGTAAAGTTAAAAAAAGAATAAAGGGTAGTATGGGAAAGTTGAAAAAAATATGCTTTGACTTTTCAAAGTGGCCTATTATTTTGGGACAGCCAAAAAAGGAAAGATGGCCTAGCTTTGTGGGATGGAGGGAGTAGTTGCTAATTTGCTTTCCCTTCACCTTTTTCACCCACCATTGATAGTATTTAGGGCTGCAACTTCGATAGGCTTATATATCTTTTGTAAGCATGAAGCCAATAGATAATTGTAGGATACACATTTTGAAAAATTGTCCGTTGAATTTGATATTCTGCTTATGAATGTCATGCATGCTAAAAATCACGGTGATCCAATGTAAACATTTCAAAATATAGACCGGAGAAATTGTGACCACTGAAAACTGTCACAATTTTTATCAGTGACATTACTGAGAAACCGAGTGTTGGATCACTATGATTTTTAGCATGCATGACATACATAAGTATAGTATCTAATCGAACGGTCAGTTTTTTCAAACATGTATCGCACAATTATCTACTAGCTTCATGCCTACATAAACTGATATAAGCATATGCTGACTTGATCATTTCTGTGTATATATATGGGACAGGTAACTTTTACACATTTCTACACATTTTTATACATGGTTCACAAAACCCAACATGGAAGTTGTATTTTGAGAAACCCACCGTTGGATTAGATATCTTTCTTATACATATCATGCTTGCCAAAAATTACATTAATTGGACATATAGTAACCATTCGATCCACAAAGTCACATTTTTAATCAATAAAAAACATCACAATTTTTTTACACAATTATGGATGAAGTAGCTGTTAATCTCCGATTGACTTGAAATTTCATAAACATCATGTGTATGAGAGAGACATTTATTCCAACAGTGGGTTTCTCAAAATACAACTCCTATGCTGGATTTTGTGAATCATGTGTAAAAATATGTGTAGAAATATGTGTAAAGCTATGATACACACACTCTTCACTTCACCCCGAAGTACTCGCACTCGATACTTGGACGAGAATAAGGGTACTCCAGCTAGATACTTCAAAATAGTGGACGAATCCAACACTTGGACACGTACCTGCACCCCTGCTATGTTTTCTAATTAAATCACAACCTGCTAGTATTTTACTTTATTTTATATACCTAGAAGCCTACTTCCACAACCCTAATCCTAATCCTAATCCTATTGCTACGCAATAAGAATGTACCCTAATATTTTAAACCGTAAATTTACTCTCCAGAAATTCCAGCAACATGTTTTCTGAAATTCCAGGCACCTATTGTCTTTAAACCTCGACCTATTCAAACCCTGATTCGTCTACAAGACCTAGTACTCTTAACCCTAAAATCATGAGCCTTAGCCTACCTTAACAATCACATAGCATTAATCTAGTGTTGTCCTAAATCAAGAACTCAATGTATTTGAATGCCATTGTCACTTATGTATTATTAGCTCATGTGCCCCATCATCCTTGATAGCAATTTATCGCTTTATGGCCATGGTGACAATTTATTAACTCAGCCAAAAAGAAGGTGATGACTTATTATTGATCATTTTAGCTTTTGATCTTGGGGTTCAAGCGGCCTCTATCCTTTTTTTCATCATGGATTACTTTATAACCATGGTGATATTGGTTTTTTTTTTTTTCATTAAAAAGATATTAATATCGTTTTTTGGTAGAGTTTCAGGGATGGTTAAATCTTTTATTAGTTGTTAACATGTTACTAAGTTCACTTTCCACATTCTTGTTGGTTATTTTACGTTATATAATGAGTTCAAGTGCGTTTTAGTGCTAATTCTATTATTCTCTATGAGTTTCCTATGATTAATGTTTCTTATCAATATTTTCCCAATAACTGATTTCTTTTATTACAATTCTCATGTTACATTTCTATAAAATGTTTACATCTTTTGAGTACCCAAAGATTAACTTTACTCGTGAATCAACTTGATTTGGGTTCATTGTAGAGACTGGGTTGAAGTCTCCTTAGGAGCTTGAAAACTGGCTTCATTGAGTGGGTGGGGTTAGGGCTGTATAGGATGGGGTAGTTTCTAGAATAAAGTTAAATATAACAAAGGAAAAAGGTTGCATAAGAAGTTAATCTTTTGAGTATAAAAGCATTGTTCAAATTTTTTTTCTTATATTTTTGTTTCTCTTGTGGTGGAGGCTACTCAATGTCTTTGGAAGACAGCAACTTGTGCATAATTTTTGCAGCAAAGTGTTTGTTTGTAGGGTTATGCTATCCCACAGTAGGGTTGATAGAAGTATAACAGACACCAAAAATGTACTCCAGCAGGAGGCTTTAAAGGACACTCCAAAGTGGACATCTCTAATCCTTCCGCTTTTATTGTTGTCTATAACGCCATATCATTACAAGCCTCTAAATAGAACCTCATGATAATGGCGGATATGACACTTATCTCTTGCTAGTTTGCATTGTTCTACTATCCTATACCATGGTGAAATTTGAAGCATCATATATAGGGATACTGTTTTCTATCATAAGGCTATGAAGTCTGAAAAAGGCACTCTACCCTGAACATTCACATACCTGATCCTTTCATGGTGTTACCATTTCTCTTCCTATCAGTCTTGCCATAGTGTACTACCCCTAATTCATGACATGAGGAGCATTTCCAAATTTATGTCTAGAGAAATAAACACCTTTCTCCAGTTAAGTGGGATCTGGATTTCCTTGAATGGTGCAAGAATAACCTAGTTTGTGATTGGAGAATCGATTATCTGGCAGCTATAGAGACCCCTAATAATCTTGGATGAGGATATCTTGACCTTGTACAGGGATCCTAATCTGTCACTGGAAATTGGATTTTAAAGCACCAAACTGACACTGAAGGTTAATAAAGCCAATATAAAGAGCCCTTGATAGTTTCCTTTCACTTGTATACAGGAGGGTGAATAATGAAGGAGTTAAATGTCCTTAATATGTTGTTTGGCCCATCAGCTTTGGTGTCACCTATGCTAAATAGATCAAAGTTTTCTTCCTAAGATATTTCCGGGAGTTAGCATGATTACAGTTATATGTTTGTCCTAATGTGGCCATTATATCAGATAACAAATACCTTTTTATAGTTTGTGATGTATCCTCTAGGTGCTTCACTTATCAACATTGAAAATACATGGGAAACTTTTGGGAATTGTGGATTGTTCCTGAATTTTTCAGTCAGCAGCACACTTTTAAGAATGCTGTTATCATTATGAATTTGATTAAACTGTTGTTCTTGATCTTGCCTATTTTAACAGCTATCAGAAAAAATGCCACTTTAAATTTTCTGTTCAATTGTTCTAAACCAACTTCCCATTGGTCGCAGTTACAACCTGTTCCCAGGCCACTGTTGCTTTAAATCTTCTACGGGAGCAGAAAGGTTGTTTTGATGTGGTACTAAGTGATGTCCACATGCCTGATATGGATGGCTTTAAACTCCTGGAACTTGTTGGGCTGGAAATGGACCTTCCTGTTATCAGTGAGTACTGTTTGTCTTAAGCTAAGGTGTATTATGTCTTATTTCTACAATCTAACTTGATAATTTATTCTGCAGTGATGTCTGCTGATGGGAGAACCAGTGCTGTGATGAGAGGAATTAGACATGGGGCATGTGATTATTTGATTAAGCCTATTCGTGAAGAAGAGCTGAAGAATATATGGCAGCATGTTGTTAGGAAAAAATGGAATGAAAATAAAGAACTTGAACATTCGGGTAGCTTGGAAGATAACGATCGACATAAAAGGGGAATTGACGATGCTGAATATGCTTCTTCTGTTAATGAAGGAACAGAAGGGATATTGAAAGCAGCTCAGAAAAAGAGGAGGGACACTAAAGAAGAAGATGATGGTGAATTGGAAAGCGATGACCCCTCATCATCAAAGAAACCTCGTGTTGTCTGGTCAGTGGAACTCCATCAGCAATTTGTCAGTGCCGTAAACCAACTCGGGATTGATAGTAAGAAGTTAAACAATTTATTTCTGTACTTTGCTTTCTTTCTAAATAATTTTGTATGATTTTGATCTAAAGAATTATTATCTGTAGATTAAAAACTGATAATTATTACTAGTATCCTGTCAAATATAACACATTGGAAGTTCATAGCTTATTTCTTTTCATTGCTGAGATTTTTTTGTTCATTTGCTTTCATTTCAGAGGCTGTACCGAAGAGAATTCTTGAATTGATGAATGTTCCAGGCTTAACTAGAGAAAATGTTGCAAGTCATTTGCAGGTTTTATTCTCCACTGAGTCTTGAATGTTCTTTGATGGCATCTGCAAGTTGTTTCTATTTTAACAGTTCCTTTTTCAATTTTTTTATTTATTTATTTTTAATTTTTGGATAATTAAGGAAGATTTATAAACATAAGGGATATCATAAACAAATGAAATAGTAGGAGAGATTTTATATTAGAAGAGACCTAGAAAAGAAAAACAAGGCAAATCTCCTTAAACTGAGTGACAAACAAAATGTAAAAGCAAAGCTAAAAAATTATGGTGTGCTGTATTTGTGGAAGGCTCTTGGAGATATTGGGACATTTCTACAGAGACAAGCAATCTGATTTCTTCCCTTCATTGCTGGGTGTTGTAGGTTGCTATGTTGGTTAATGAAGCAGGCCTTCTTGGCTTAGAAAAATGCCTTAACTTAGGGATCTTATGTTGGTTGTTATGTCTCCCCTAATTTTTAGGATCTGATTTTGGGGAACAGCATCATGGCTATTTTTCCTTATTGACCGCCGCCCCCAACACAAACACAAACACCAACCCCCCCCCCCCCCCCTCCTTTTTGTTTTTGGCTTTCTTGAATTCCTTGTTCCTTTTTGGTTTCATTTTTGTGTTCAATTCTCTTTAATTGTAAAATAAAAAAACTATACAGCAAAAGTAGGAGGGGGGGAGGGGAGAAACTCACTGAAGAACTCCAAAAGTCAATTCCTTTTTTTGTTTCTTCTGCCAAGTGCTCTGCATCCAAATTTGCTGATCCGTACTACTATGATAGTAAATATGTTGTTTGATTAAGTGTACAAACATGGCCAAATTTGTGTCAGTTTGGACAACAGAATATTAAGTTCAACTAATTTGTATGAAAAATGAGCTGCAGGGTTGGGCAATATTGTTGCAAATTGAAATGTGAACGTGATGTCAAATAATGATTTAAACCCATGCTTGTGCCCATGCAGCGCTGATGTTGCTCATTTCATTCAAAGGAGTTGAATAAAGGATGGCTGGTATGATCATATGGTAAATGCTTCAGTCAATTTCTTTTTATGTCAAGAAGCTTGCAGCTTGTTGAACACTTAGTGTCATTGCTGGGGGTTTGAGCAAATCTATTTATTGAGGAACGTACCTGGTTGGAGACATGTGATGTTTGAATGGTAATGGGAGATTTTCAGGTTGTATGTGAGAGTAACTGTGAATGGGCCATGTTTGTTTTGTTTTCATATGCTACATGCCTAGCTTTAAGAAGGATATTCTTAATGGATAAAGAGGATGTGTATTTAAATAAGATTAGATACATGAGGCAAAAGTGATGTGCCCCTTAGAAGAGTATATAATAATAAAGAGCCATGACTTCTGGTACTCAAGGGAAATAGTTAAAAATGAGCAACATGATAGACATCTAGGCATATTTCTTCATCGTTTTTTTTTTTTTTTTTTCCCGTGAAGCTTATGCAGGGCATTCAATGTAATATACTTTACTGGCAAATTCAATCCATGTGCAATCAATCAGAAACATATAATGGTAAATGTGACTAGAAACAAAGCCAGATTTTTAATGATATACCGTTGAATTGTATATTGTTCTAAAACTGTAACCAATCTTATGCTACTTCCTTAAAACTCTAGATGTTAGAAGCTGTGACCTATGACAGTGTGACGGAGAACTTATGAATTTTCAATTGCAGCTATCTGATGACAAGTTGTTTGCCAAAGTGCAATTATCGTCCATGCTATTTGGTTTTGTGGAATTGTGCAAATAAATTGTCAATAAATCATGCATTGGTAACTCAATACTTGTGATGCTCACATTTATAAACTTTTTTCTACTGTGATTTTAATGTGCAGAAATTTAGACTATATCTAAAGAGGTTAAGTGGAGTAGCTCAACAACAAGGTGGGATTCCTAATTCATTTTGTGGGCCTGGAGGGCCTGGAGAGCCAAATGTAAAATTAGGTTCTTCACTGGGAAGATTTGATATTCAAGCTTTGGTAGCCTCTGGCAAAATTCCTCCCCAAACATTGGCCGCCCTGCATGCTGAACTTTTTGGTCGACCAACAGGTAGCCTGATGTTGCCAACGATGGACCAGCCAGCTCTTCTACAAGCATCCCTACAGGGACCCAAGTGTATTCCTGTTGAACATGGTATTACATTTGGTCAACCTTTAAGGAAATCCCAACCCAACATATCCAAACACTTCCCTCAATCTATCATGACTGTCGAAGATGTCCCTTCAGGATTTGGAGCATGGCCTACTAATAGCCTTGGTTCAGTGGGACCTAGTGGCAATCTTGGTGTGTTAAGCACTCAAAATAGTACCATGTTAGTGGACATGTTACAGCAGCAGCAACAGCAACAGCAACAGCAACAATCTCTGCTATCAGAGTCTAACTGTTCAATTAATGTGCAGCCATCTTGCCTTGTGGTCCCTTCTCGGTCGTCAGCAAATTTTCAGGCAGGGAATAGTCCTGCTTCTGTTAATCAGAACTGCAGCTTTAGCAGAAGTGCTGTTATTGATTACAATCCGTTCCCATCTCAATCTAATAATTCTTCATTGGGTATTGGGCAAGCCTCAGATGGGGATCTCAAAACAACAGGTGTGCTTAGTGGGTACTCAGGCCCAGGTTCCATTTTTTCACCCGTGTCATCTTGCTCAGTGCATTCTGACAATAGCACCAGTCTGCAAGCTCGGAACTCGACCATAACATTGAGTGCTGCCAGACAAGTGCCAGGGCTTGTTCCTAATTTTTCCAATATCCAGGGTTTTCATGGTACTAAGTCAGGCGAAGTGCTTGATCAGGGACCACTTAAAAATCTTGGATTTGTTGGTAAAGGGACTTGTATTCCGAGCCGGTTTGCAGTGGATGAACTTGAATCACCAACAAGCAACTTGAACCATGGAAAGATCTGTGGGGAGAACAACGGAAACAGAGTGAAGCAGGAGCCGAATCTGGATTTTATGGAGAATGCTAAAGTAGGCATCCCAATATTACAGCATTTTTCGCCAAACGATCTCATGAGTGTTTTCTCAGAATAGGTGAGGTCATTTGCTTTAGCATAATGCAGTGTCTTTTATTCTTTCTAGGTGCTTTACTTAGCCCAGCTCTTCTCTGAGTACCCTTTCTCTGCTACAAGTCACTCAAAAGTGCTATCCTACATCCACCTAGCTACAGTAATAAAAACCGCAGGTAAACCATTCAAGAACCTAGCCTTCACACATACAACTGCTGATCAATGATAGAACAAGTTCCATTTTACATAAAATGTTTTACCACAGCATTGTTTACCCATCACGTTTTTGGGATTCATATGATTAATGCATTAACTGTGAGACTGCCCAATTCTTCTTCTATGTAACCCTGTACCTGTGAACTTTCTTAGGTTTCACCTGGGATTGACCATGTTTGGTGACCTTTCCTTGTGTGACATTGCATTACGCATATGACTTAGTATTGTGTAGACCCTGTTCTAGCTCATTAGCAGTAATGTATATAGGCCCTCTTCTAGCTCATAAACAGTTGTGTTGCCTCTCTCTATCTCTCTCTCTCTCTCTCTCCAGACTAATGATAACTGCACACACGCAAAATGATTGTGGAAGTATATAATAGTGGTGAAGGCTGTGGTTTTCTAGTGGCATTGGCAATGGCAATGGCTGTACGGAAGCTTGGATATTGGTGGTTGGGTGGTGGAGTAGATTAGATTCTATTGTAATAATTATTATTGGAAAGTTTTTAAAACTATAGTTGATTGGGTTTTACTGAAATTAAGATTGTACCGATTTATTATTAGTTAGTAGCAGATGCCTTCTAGATCAGGGGTGTTTGGGAACTGAAGCCTAGGGGGAGATGATGAGGATGGGGAGTTATTAACCCTAACAATAGCAGTGTCATTGCAACTCCTCGTTCAGACTTATTTATGTTTGTTTCCCAATTGCTGTTCAATGACATTTGTAATTTGATAGGAATGTGAACCCATTTGAGGACTGACATGTATCCCAAATGATATTCATCATTGCTGGCTCAAATGACTCTGTGCACATGTGTGCATGTGCCAGCATGCCTGCACTTTTCACTGTTACCCAAATCTTTCATCTTATTCAGTGATGGGAACAGACTTGCTGGCTCATTTCTTGGGATCATCTCATCATTCATTGAAGTTGTGTTTTGAACCACTCGTAGGTATCCATCTGTGTTCTCCCTTTTTCTTTCCTAGTTGTTCTGGCTTGCTGTTTGGGCTACCCGAAGCCCATTTTCTGAACACCCCACCCCCCCAACCACAAAACCAAAAACTACCAAACACCCACACCTACACTTTTTTGTGGTGTCGAAACACACAGAAATATGCATGTTCCTACACTATTGGCTTGATGTCTAATCCATAGTTTTATCTGCAGGTGAGCAGTAGTCCCCATTGAATTCCACGTTGTTTTGATATGATCAAATGCTATGAAGAGATTTCGATCAATTGGGAAAAAAAAATCATAAAAGATTGCGGTTGGACTCTATTATTTTTACTATAGGCCCTTATTCCCCCTGCCTGCACCAGACTTTAATGCACAAAGGAGGTAAGATCCAGCAATCTTCTAGGTATTTGCAATTCTGCAATTCTGAAAAATATTGTAAAAGATGAATTCTTTGTTATGAAAGGTTTTCAGAATTGTTGGAGTTTTATATATACATTTAGGTAAGTATGATTACTTTAGTCTCTAGGAAAAATAAGCTGTGTCAAGGAATCATGTCTGACATGACGGCATCTTGCCGACATAATTGTGTAGTTATTTGGGTTTACTGATGTCGAAATGCTCATTTATTTCTCATTGAATCTTGAATCTGGAAAATTAAGTAGCACTCTGGTGGATGGTTTATTGTTCAAGTTTAGCTTTATTGCATTTTCTGAATGGGTACCAAAATAGCCAACTTAGCATCATGATGTATCAGCTGCTCTTCGGTCGCAGTGATTGTTGTCGCACTTAAAATGGTTGGTTATTCTGAACTCATGTTTATTTATTTATTTATTTTTACCTGTCTCATGGCTGAAAATAATGTATAATTAGGTTCATGCAAAAGTTGTAACCTTGAAAAACAGTGGGTCTCAATAAAAATTTTATTTGAGTTAAAAGTGCTGCATATTTTTGCATGTATTAAGGGATCTATCAATGCGCCATAATTCCTTTTTTATTTTTATTTTTTGGTTACAACGGAGATTCGACATCTAGGTCTATTCCCCACCCCTACTCACCACCTGGGCTAGCCCCGGTGTCTCAATGAGGTATAATACATTTGATCTGATTGCTGTAAAATTGTATTGATCGATGCGATTAAAATGTGTTGTTGGTACTGTGATATAGCATGATGACTGATGACATGGATAGAGGATCAAATATAGGATGAAAGTAATTGGTGAGAGCTGATGCAGTGCAGTAGGGTGTAGTAGACTCGAAGAGGCTTTAATCTAAATGTTGCTTTCCTGTCCTCATGCTGAAGATTCTATTTCCCAAACTTTGGCAACGCAATTAAAAAGCCAGTCCTTATTCCTTAAACCTGAGGGCCAAGTTGCATAGAGCACGTAATGTTGGACCATACTTTTTTGCTTCTTTATAGCCCTGTCATTCATCCGCCGTTTCATTTGAGAAAATACACCTTCATATCGTGTTCATTGACTTTCAAAAAACATACGACAGATCCATAGGGTAATATTGGAAAGGAAAGAATTATCTATTGAAATATAGGGTAATTTGGCCATAAGTCCCAAATCAGGTGACTTTCATGCAAAGTCCTCCCAAAAATTGTATTTTGTGAAAAATACTTTTACCATCTTTAGACAAAAATACCCTTGTTCTTTATTGTTGCCTTATTCTTTTAACAAAAAATATCCTTTATCACCTAAAGAGAAAGCTGCAGAGAGAGGAGGGGAGGAAGGTCCAGATCACGATTCACCGGATCTGGATTTGAGAGAGGGGTGATGCATCAATGCCACTGCTGCCGCGAAGCTTTATCTTCATCGATCAATGTTGCTGCAAAGCTTCATCTTCATCTATCAATGCTGCCTTAGTTTCCTATGTTGTTCTCGCCCTTGCCGAAGTGGATCAAAGTTGGAAGAGAGAGTGAGACAGAGCGCGTCACCAGCAACAGCGCCAGAAATGAAGATGGAGCCGCCGGAGAAGAAGATGGGATGGAGGATGAACACAATATGCGATAACTCGATTTGCAGTTTCCGAACCTCTCTCTTTTATCTTTGCATCCATATCTTCCCTTCTCCACGCATCCCTTCGGTGTGACTCAACCATGGTAGTGATCCATGAAGCCACGACATCGTCGACGACACCACCTTCATCATTATGCCGACTCGTTGGAAATAGTCTGATTTGCCGAAAATATAGAGTAGCAGCGCCGGAACTACAGTGCAACATGCATGGTGAACACACTCTGATTACAAGCTTCTGATCACACGGGATCTTCTTCCTCCACGAGTTGATCATGTGATAGATCTCCTCAGCATCTAGTGATGGATGATAAGCTTCCAATAATCCAGTCACAGATCTCCTCAACATCCACGAGTTGCTACCAATCAACTCGTTGTGATTGGAAGCATATCAAGTGATGGATATGTTTCTCCACTGGATCATCATCCTCGACCACAACAGCAAGAAATCCAGCCTTAGCGGCGACATGAACAACTTCCCTTTTGACACTGGATCGACATCAATTTCCATTAATGCCACAATGTCAATGCTCCTCGACCACAAAAAGTGCAGGTATGTCGAGGCCGACTCCTCCTCTTTTCTTTTTTTCTTCTTACATTGGGTAACAATGAAAATAATTGTTTGGGTTTTTCAATTCATAGCGATATAGAGAGAAAGAGGATGACAGTGAAAATACCATTGCCCTACCGCCTTTTGTGCCATTGCATGCAATGAAAACACTATTGAGTTCATGAGAGAGAGAGAGAGAGAGAGAGAGAGAGTAACATTTGCATTTCCCTTGACTAAAATTCAAATAGTATATCAGCAACACTATCATGTAACTTCGGCCGATGCCTTGATGTTCTCTTCCTTTAACAGTTACCAAACCTGACATAGTAATAATTTTAGAAATTTAATTATTCTGATAGAAGGCGGCAGACGAATGAAATGACAGTGAAAATACCACCGACCCATTGCTTTTTGTGCCATTACATACAATGAAAACACCATTAAGTTCATGTAAGAGACAGAGATAGGACAATGAAAATAGAGAGAGGGAGGGAGCGCTAAGAAGGAACTGAGTTTGAAATCATGCAAACTTATGAAAAAATTCAGAAAATATTATAAGGAAATGAGAGAGCGCTTAGATGATATGACTAAAAACCAAAAAAAAAAAAAAAAAAAAAAAAAAAAAAAAAAAAAAAAAAAAAAAACAGTGTTTTCACTACATTAAGAGAGAGGACAGTGAAAATACTCAAAATGTAATGAAAATCCAAAAACAATGTTTTCACTGCATTTATAATATTTTGAGTGTTTTTACTGCATTTTGGGGTTTTTTAATCATAAAAAAGCAATGAATTAAAAAAAATACAGATAGTGAAAATACTCAAATGTAGTTTTAAAAAAAAAAAATGCGGACTATGAAAATACTCAAATCTAGTTAAAACATTCAAAATGCATTAAAAAAAAAAAACAAAAAACAAAAAACCGCATTGAAAACCCAAAAAGCATAGTGAAAATACAAAAAACAGTAATGAAAACAAAAAAATACACACAGTGAAAACACATACCAGGACCGTGAAAATGCACCCAGAACAGTAAAAATACACAATGGACAGTAAAAATAGGACAGTGAAAATACACCTAAGACAATGAAAATACGCCTAGGGGTAGTTTTGCCTTTTTAAAAAATATTTTTAAAAGATTTGAACTTGTTGCATGAAACAATTTTCAAATAGGACCTTACGACAAAAAGAAATATTAGGAGGTCTTTTTCGCATTAAACTTTTCTTAAGTAGGACTTATCACCAAGATCCCTTTAAATATATTAGTGTAATCAAGGATATGAATGATGAAACAATAATTACCGTTTTAATGAATGATTGTAGGAGAGACTAGTGCATTCCCAGTTACGGTTATACCTAAAAATAGGGTTAAGGCTCATAATTGGTTATACCCATAATACCAAAATGCAGCATTTTAGTGATTTTTTTTAAAGGACGTGTAAAAGGATAAATTGACACAATATAATAATCTTACCTTTGAGTGTAAAAGGATAATTTGACACAATCTAATAATCTTACCTTCGAGCTAAGGAAGGGGAGTGAAATTTCTAAAACCTAGAAGGGCTCAGTATTTTCCACAAACCTCAAGATTAGTGGTGTCAAAATGGGCGGATCGGGTCTGCCCGGCCCGTTAAGGAAATAGGCTAACGGGCTATCGAATCGGACCGGGCTACTCCAATAAGAGAAAAAGACTCGTCCAATCTAGTCCATTGGACTTGTCCACTAAGGTAATGGACTGGATCAGGCTAATGGAGTGGGCCAGATCGAGCTGACGGAGCGTGCTGATGGGCTAATGGATCGGGCTAACAGGTTGATGGATCGGACCAAATGGGCTATTGAACGGGCTAATGGGCGGATCTGATAAGATCGGGCTAGTGGATCAATTCGGGTCGTTTATCGGACTCAGATCGAGCCGGCCCATTGGACAAAAAACCTTAACCCAGTCCAGTCTATTTACTATGGATCAGATCAGCCCAGTCCATTAGTTATCGAACCGGATCGGACCTGATCCGTTAGCCTATTGGACCGATTAGCGAGCCAAATAGGTGGCCTTTCCATTTTGACACCACTACTCATGATACATAATTGTAAGGGTGATTCCATCGACATCCACTCATATTGCTAGTGGCACCCACTTGCTATCTATGCCCATTGATAAAATTTTAAAATATAATTTTTGCTATCTAAACCCTCTATAATACCCAAACTAACCCCAACTCAACCAACCCTAAAACATAAGTTTCTTTTTACACCCACCTAATACCGAAAAGTCCCAAATTTTTTATTTTATTTTATTTTATTTTACTTCCATCTAAAGAGGAGTTTGTTTTATTCACTTCACGAAGAGAGAAGTCCAACCATTCCGCCATTTATCCCACAAAAGAGCTTATTTTATTCACTTTATGAAGAGAAAGTAGGCCAACCATTATGTAATATGTTCTAACTTAGTGTGCTAAATATTATAATATGTTCGGCTGACGACTGTTGAACATAAGATGATATTCTACTAGTGTCTACTAAACATTCTGTAATGTTCAACGTCCCTTTTTGAATATTTTTATGTTCAGTTGGGGTAACTGAAAATTTCTGTAATGTTCAACATCACCTGTTGGAACATTTTTATATGTTCGGTTGGGGTGACTGAACATAGTGATATGTTTAATTATCCCTTTCTGAACATTGATGAACATTGATTGATGTTCAATATCGCAGAGTTGAACAAAAGCACAAACTTTAAATTAAAACAATTTTAAAAAAGTGAACCATACTTAAAAAAATGAATATTTTCATTGTTGGAATCATTCCATATGACCACTTCATTATCCATTGATCAATAAACACCTTTTTCTGTTAGAGTTTTTAGAAAGTTATACGAGAATGTAAAGGTTTGTGAGATTAGGGTTTATGGAACATATATGAATGTGGGAAGAAGAAAGTGGGTGCAAATATATGAATGTGGGAAGAAGAAAGTGGGTGCAGGAAGTAATATGATTAATTTTAATTTATTTTATTTATCTAATATTACCCTCAATAGTAAATTTACATGTGGGTACAATAGTAATAAAAAAAAATTATTAATTGGTGGGTACCACTAACAATGTGGGTGGGTGGCATTAGAATCACCCTAATTGTAATATATAAATTATCATTCTAGTGTTCTCAAGTAGCCTCTTCCCCATTTCAGTAAAAATGTGCTATATATCAAGGTGTCTCCACAGCCACCAAATTAGAAATTCTCCCTTTTAAAACATATCCATAACCAGTAATCCTAGCTTCAATATCCATTTAAAGAAGGGATGCAACTCAGTTGGAAGAATTGTTTCAGTACATCAACAACCCAAGACCAACTTGATCTGGGTGGGTTTTCATTTTCTTACCCAGGAATTAAATTAAAGGCAAAAAACAACCAAACCAAATTAAAATTGAATTGAGGTCAAAATGTTCCGATCAGTTTTATTTTCACTTTGATTGAAGCAAACTATAATTTATAGTAAATAAAAATTATAATACACAAACACAAACACCTGTATATATATATATATATATAATGTACCATTATTCTAAACCCTCGTCGGTATTAAAAAATGGATATCGATGTGCTTCCATTTGCTTGAACCTCAAACATCTTTTGTAAAATTGAGGATATATCCCAGTAGATTAACCGGACATCAATGTATATAAATATAAATATAATGTTTGCACTACTATTCCAGCAGCCCACATCCACTTCATAATGTTTTCTAGCTCATCTCCAAGACAAACAACAGGATTTAAGAAACTGTATTGACAGCAAAATAGTTTCTAATCTTTTAGGCTAGAAGGTAATGAGGAAAGTAGGCGTAGGAAATGGTTCCATTAATTTGCACAACCCTCATGTTAAAAGTACAAGGAGGAGATCTTTTTTTACTTTGTTGGGATTGAGGGATTTAGAGAAAGAAAAGAGATTCTTATTAAAAGAAAAGACGGGAAGTAACTTTCTCTCCACCCTATTTGGATAGGTAGGAGAAAAAGTTGAGGACATATAACTTACTCTTATTTGGTTAGCTTTCATAAGAAAAAATAGAGAAAATATTATTATGTAATTTCCAAAATTACTTCCTATTTTTGGGTTATACCGGGAAGATGTATATATATGGATATATTTGGAATTGTAAAATTGCATTTGGACACAAATGTCATTTTATTGATTATGTTTTTTATTTTTCTTCTCTCCAAATCTCTCTATTTTGGAGAGAGTAAAAATGGGTCCAATATTCCAAAGAAAATAGATGTTTAGGAGACCAATAATAGTGCAAAGGTTCATTTTTTAAGCTTTTGGAGGTGTTTAGCAAACTTAAGAACCTGGTCAGCTAAGAATAAGCCTGTCTGATTTTTATTTAGTACTGTTTGATAAGTGCATTTTTTATGTAGATCAGTTCAATTCTATTTAGTACTGTTTGGCCAGACCCAGTTTTCATAGTTCCCAAACAGGCCTTTGTCAATTTTTTGAGCTACAAAACTGAGAAGCCTACCGAGCAAAGTAGGTTTGTTTGGTCCTCTTTGACCGAATTGATATTTTCATGTTTTCTATGATCAAAAAAAGTAAATTTTTTTTTGTCTCCTATTTTTATTGAACAAATATCGTACGTTTGGCCAGAAATGACCGAAGAATACAATAATTTAATTTTTTCAACTCCTCTCCATCTTTTCAAAAGAAGGCTTTAACTTAGATGTGAATAGCAGCAAAAACCTTAGCACTTGTCGATTCCTCTAATCACTGTTGGTATACATTGGAAATACTCTCAAGGTGCCAAAATTTGAATTTGACACATCAAATGACATAAATGTATTGGATACGCTCTTATATTCAAGTGTGAGAAAGCCAATGCCTGCTGCATCACCATGAAAGTTAATAACTTCTGCCATTAGTGATAACAACTTAAGGAAGAGTGCACTTTTAACTGGGGGAATGCGAACAAATTAAAGACCCAAAGAATCTACAGTCCTAATTCTTCATTGTATGACATAATACAAAGTGGCTTTGGTTGTAATATAAAAGAAACAAACAATCAAAAACAAACAAACAAAAACAATAAGTATCTAGATGGATCTCAAATAATATAAAAGAAATGGTAAAACTGAAATGGAAATTAGTAAAAACACAAAGGATTAATCAATCCTTGTATCTTCATCCCTAAATTTGGTTGAAACATAGGCAACACTAACCAATACAATCAAAAGTATTCAAAGTGAAACCAAAAGCAAACAGTTAAGGAAAAAAAAATTGACAAACAGGTTCTTGACAAGGTCAAAAGACATGAGATGGCAGTAGAGAAAGATGGAAACAGATGAACCTGAAATCTATCTAAGGCTCAACTGTTGTCACCTGTTGCCACTCACCATCAACTGCTTCTTTCCACAATGTCACATTGTTGTTCCCATCAGCCACAGCCAATAAGTTTCCAGTCAGTGACCATGAGACCCTCCAAACTGGGGTCTTAAAATCCTTCAAAACCTTGCCATCCCATTGATCCCCTTCCTTGGCCACAGTCCATATAACAACTGTCCCATCCTGTGAAGCACTTGCAATTGTGGACTTGGGAAGCCCCAAGTTTGGTGCCCAAGCCACGTCCCGAACCCAATCAGCATGCATCTGAAGGGCAGGGAAGCAATCCATCTTCCAAGTCCCATTATAAAGTTTCCACACCTTCACAGTATTATCACAACCACCAGAAACCAGTTTCTGCACAGGGTCCAGCATACCGGATCCAACTAGAGCACCAGGAGCCATTGCTGGGGCCCATGAAACTGAGGTTACTCCGACAGGGTGGGCTTGGTCTATTCTCGTGGTGTCCCAACTGCCATCAGACCTGGCAGTAAAGACAGAGATATTCCCATCAGAGGATCCACATGCCAAGCAGAGGCCAAGTTCGTGAGGTGCCCAAGCAATAGAGTTGACAGAGGACTTATGGTCGCTGAAAACGTGTGCTTGTGTCCACTCGTTTTGATTACCTTCCTTCCAGAGTATAACTCTCCCATCATAGGAACAAGAAGCAAGGATCGATCCAAACTTGGGGTGTGCCCAAGCAACCTGCCAAACAGGACCTTGATGGCCAGTCAAAGTAGCAAGGTGCTGTGAAGCAGAATTGTTGCTTAAACCAATTATCCTAATGGTCATATCAGATGAAGCTGTTGCCAGACGCTTTCCATAGTAATCCATAACTACATCATGGACTGTGTCCTGGTGACCTGATTCAATCTTCTGCGAAGGCATCTTTCCTGATTTCTATTCTCGTGGTCGATGTGATTCACCTTCTTAGTTTCCTGCTCTTTTGATCTTTTATATATTATAAGTAGCTTGTTATCTTATCTCTCAAATCCCTATGTTCTGTAGAAGTAAACCAAATTACAAAATTAACCAAATGGTTCGCAATTCTTCAAATTAATCTCCAATTTATTGAAAAAAATTCACAAATAACGTGGTAAAAGTATCATCTAAAAGAACAAGAAATTTGATTAATAGATAAATATTTAATGTACCATCCAAAATATTACTAAAAATGATTCATAAATTATTATTATTATTATTATTATTATTTAAAAAATACATCAATTACATGAATAAAAATAAATAAAAAATAAAAAAAAATTCAAAACTTCAAACATCCAGATGTGTTTGGATCATATACTGTGTTCACATGGTTAGCACACTATCGACACCCACCACCAATCAACCGATCACACCGAATAGATTTATCGGGCATGTGAATATAACTACTATAAGAGAATAAATCATTTGATTTGATCAAAGTGGTTCAATGTAGAATTTGGAACAAAAATGCCAAAAGTGCTAAAATAATATGTGATTCAAAAAGATCCAATCACAACACCTTACAATTTAGATAATATCTTTACTAAAACTAAGAACCTGCTTCAGTACACATGATATGTCCACCCATTCTCAAAAACAAGTTCAACATATTATATGTAGACACTAAATATCATGCATTAACCATCTATATATATGGATATTGGTCGATTAAATAAGTTATTCGTGCACATCAATGAGCAATGCACATATTGTCAACACTAAAAATGACTTGAAATCTTGACTGTTGATAACTTACTTGAAATGAAATATAACAGAAGTTTACATAAAATCAAGCATTTCCTGGTCCTCTCTATGACTGACTATTTATTTAACCCTCCATTCAGTTCTCAGAAATCACTATTTCTGAGAACAAATGCGAGCCAATATGTATAGGTTGAGGACATGCCAAAGCGTACCCAAATAGATGCCGAATCATATGTTTGCACCAAATCACTAACTATGAACTGTACCATGTCTCAGAAATCATATGTTTGCACCAAATCTTGAATATTTAATTTATTCTTTGTCCATACGTGGAGTCACATGTATAAGAAAAGCTTTCTTCCGAATCCATGAACGCCACTTGAATACTTTCTTTGAAGGTTTAAACTTGAGTTTGTCCTTGCACAGAGATGTCCTGGTCTCATAAAAGTTGTGTTTCTCTTTCCCCCTTAAGAAAGCCCATCGAGCTTATAAGCTAAACATTAGGGGGTCGCTCTCCCCTTTTCCTTAAACCCTCCCCCTATAAGCTAAACTTTATCACCACGCTAGCCAGCACATTTGTCATGGAAGCTTTTTGAAAAAACAACTTCTTTCCCCAAATCTTTTTTTCTTTCTTTTAAGTCTTGAAGACCTTTTGAAAATAGTAAAACAACTTTTACTATGATATCTTTCTTGTGACACATGGGAATCACCTTGCATCAGTGGTGAATGTAAAATCACCGAATTTGAGATAAGAATGTAGGGTGGTTCAAAAATCAAACTAAACCAGCAAACAAGACCAAACCAGACTAACTGGTCTTGGTCATTCTTTTTCTTTTTTCTTTTTTTCTTTTTTTTTTTTTTTTTTTTTTTTTTTTTTTTGGGGGGGGGGGGGGGGAGGGGGGGAGTTAAACGGTCGGTGCAGTTCTCTATGACAGGTTCTTTTGGGTTTCGATCCAGTTTTTGATACTAAAATTTCTGAATCAATGTGGACTGAGCCAACCAAAATTATTTATAAATATATTTATATTTATAATGATATATTTTTACCATTTTGAATAAAAAAAGTTTAAAAAACAAAAACCAAAAAAAAATAAAAATAAAAAAACCCTAACCAATCAAAGAAACCCTAATTTCATTTCATCTCTTCACCCCCACAATCGAATATTGACTCTCTTCTCTTCTTTGCTGAAACTCTTCCCTTCCACTCTCTATCACCGCCGGCTGCCGTTGACCTAAATTCTTGTGTTCTATTTCGTATTGAATTATATGACAAAATGCTCCATCCCATTTGCTATAAAAAATTTCCTTCTTCAGCATCATTTCATTTTAAATCTTTGATTGTTGATGCTTATGTAGCTTTTACAGTGGTTGCCATCAGTTCCTTCATCATTTCAATGAGCCTTTCTACTGTTCATCTCTGAGTATATTTCCTCGATCATCGGTTTACAAAGACGAACTCAAGCATTTATAAACCAGTCCCCATCTCGATCTAAATAAGATACTAAGATTAGTTTCACTTTCATGTTTTTTATTCTTATTAATACCTAATTTATTTTTTTATTTGTTCATTTTTTCCTTATACATCAATTGCTAGTTTGCTACCCATTTATTTCTCTTCAGCAACAGTCCCCTTTGATCCGACAGGTATTGATGTGGCCCTTCTCTCTATGTACATATGGTAGTCCACAGACCTATATATACACACATACACTTTATAGCTTGTACCCTTTCCAGCTTTGAAGTGGAGGGTTGGAGCTTCTTGAGAGTATCATGTCAGTTTTCATGGTGGTTTTTGAGGTGGTTTTGGGGCTCCGTATTTGCAAAGCCTTGTTAAGATGAAATGAAGTGAGGTACAGGAAGAAAGAGGCCGAAACCAGCCAACCCGAACAAAACCAACTCGGTTTCATGAGGTATTCGGTTGGTTTTGGTTTCATGTCCCACAAAACCAACTGGTTCGGTTCGGTTTGGACAAAGATGTGCTTAAAAGTACTTTATTTAATTGTCATAAAGATAGGTGGGTAGATGGCCATTACCTGGGAAGAGATGAAAGGAGTTTTGTAAAGTTGTAATCAGACAAGGACTTAGGTCATTTGTCCTCTTTCATTTATTGTTTACTTTTCCAAATACTTATATCTTAGAGTTCCGATTACTCATTTCACCTACAAAAGGGAGGAGCATTTCAATTGTAAGGGAAGTAAGAAGTGAGTCTTGAAGTAGCTAAGTGAAAGTCAGTGA
Organism: Hamamelis virginiana; assembly: GCA_017140935.1. NCBI lineage: Eukaryota > Viridiplantae > Streptophyta > Magnoliopsida > Saxifragales > Hamamelidaceae > Hamamelis > Hamamelis virginiana. Next base: position 89,709 of record JAESVK010000335.1, on the reverse strand, counting down.
ATAGAATCTGAAGCAGCTGTAATTATTCAAGGTTTCCAAAGGATATATATGTAAATTTTTGTACTTTATTTTATTTTCAGTTCGGTTCCATCCAACTTGCACCTCTACTTTGAATCAATGTCACTTTCCTTCCTTTTCGAAGTACCCCATCTTCCATTCACCGAGCCTCTTTTCCACCCTTTCCACCATTGAATCCCACAATGTTGTAGCCATATAAGGTGCTCCTGAAGGCAAACCCAGATATTTATCAGGCAGACTTCCCATTTTGCATCCCAAACTTGAGACCAAAATATCCATAACACCTCCATTTCCTACTATAATTAATTCACTCTCAACCAAATTCACCTTCAATCCTAACACTTATTCAAAACAAAGCAGCACACATCTCAAATACTGTAACTGAACCTTGTTTGCCCTACAAAACACTGTGGTATCATCAGCATACAGCAAATGTGACATAGATTCCCTTCCCTACACCTTCACCCCCCACCTCTATTTTTTGAAGTTGTCTTTTGAAGGAATCAACTTAATGCCTCAATCACAATAATAAATAGAAAAGGGGAAAGTGAATCTCCTTGCCTAAGACCCCTAGAGCTTATTAAGAAACCATGAGGAATTACATTTACCATGAGTGAGAACGAAGCTAATGAGATTCACGTTTCATTCCATTTCCTTCACCGAGCTCCAAAACCCAACCTTTCAAGCAGTAAAGTAAGAATTTCCAATTAATATGATCATAGGCCTTCTCCATATCCAACTTTCAAATCAACCCGGCTCTCCAATTCTCAATATTGAATCAACGAATTCATTAGCTATAAGCACTACATCCAAGATCTGTCTCCCTTTTACAAATGCATTTTGTGACGAAAAAACCACTTTCTTCACCACTTTTTTTTAACCTTAAAGCCATCAGTTTTGCAAAACTTCTGTATACACTTCCAATCATGCAAATGGGACGGTAATATTTGATATCCACCGACTCTTCTATTTTGTTGGTATCAAAACTATAAAAGTATCGTTCAAGCTCTTTTCATATTTACCTTCCTCAAAATATTCCTTCACTGCTATCGTCAAATCTCCCTTTATCACATGCCAAAACTTTTGAAAAAATGCCAACATAAATCCATCTAGTCGAGGAGCATTATCCCCATACAAACTCTTCATTGTCTCCCTCACTTCCTCCTCACCCCAAGGTCTCTCCAACCTAGCGGCCTCCTCCTCGCTAATAGGTGTGAAATCCATACCATCTAGTCTCAGTCTTCCAGAAACCTCTTTCTCAAAGAAAGCTCTAAACAAATCAACCACTTTCCTTGCAACGGCTCCTTTCCTCCTTTAAGCAACTAAGCTACCATTCACCTCCACTTTCTCAATAAAATTTCGGCGCCTATGAGCATTGGCCATTCTATGAAAAAATATCGCATTTCTATCACCCTCTTTCAACTAAAGCTCCTTCAATTTTTGTCTCCAACTAATCACTTCCATCTGTGTTATTTTCAGAAACTCCTTCACCTCCTCCCTCCTACTCTTTAGTTCCATTGACAAAGTAAACAACCCCCCCCCCCCCCTCTTCCTTTCTATTCAAGATGCCAATCTCATCTAACAACTTCTTATATGTGTATTTCCAATTGTGTGCAATATAATTAAAATTGAATGGGATCGGCTACATAAATCCTATCTCACTGTTCAGCTATATCAAGGGCCTATCCATTAAATTCCCAGCACACATCCTTTCATACATATAAATCTATCAAATACAAAGAAGTTTATCAAAATAGATACAGAAAATAAAATATTGTCATCACAAGTTTGGACTTAGGAGAACCAAAAATCCAAACTAGAGACAGGGAAATGCAATAAATCAAATTCAACAACTAAATAAATTAGTCTGAGACCATAGCATAGCCTAGCATAAAAAATTTCATAAAACCTACAAGAGAAAAAAAAAACAAGAAAAAAATTCACAAAATCAGTTCTACCACAAAGAACAAAGGATATATTAGGAGGCAGAAAGCCCGAAAGCCGATTCTTAGAAAACAGTACATTGAGAAACATGAATTCAAACACTGCCCTTCCAAACGACTTAATGCTTTGAATGAGATTCAGAACTATATAATCATCAATATGTTTGTAAATTAGTTTTCCACAGTAATAAACAATTTCGTGTTCCAAAATTTTAGCACACAAGATTTAAAAAAAAAAAAAAAAACCTTGAGATCCTAAATCGTGAGTAAAATTAATGCAAATTCAACAAAGATTGAATGCATAGTTGTAAGTTGTAATAGGAACACAAAGTTCATATCTATAGATTTTGTAGTGATGTTAAATTTTCCAAAAAGAAAAGAAAAAAGAAGAAGAAGAAGAGGAGGAGGAGGAGAGAAAAAAACCATAAATTTTCTACGCTAGAAACTACAATTCAGGTCAGTTACTATGACAAAAAATCTCTCGTTCACAAGAAGCAAAGTACTAAAAATATCTCCCATTCACAATAATACAACTCGAAACCGTATCCTCAAATAAAAAATAATATAAAAACTATGTGCTTCTTTCCCCAAGAAAAATAAAAATAAAAACAATTTTCTAGAACTAATTGTCTTGTCACTTTTATTTTCTTTTTCTTTTAAATAATAAAATATTACCAAAACCCCAGAAACTGGAAAATCATGCTTCTTACAACCAAAAAAAAAAAACAACTAATTTAAAGAATCGACCAATTCAAACATCTTGATCAAAGATAAGTCCGTGCACTACCAGAATATAACGTAATACATATTTGTGAGTTTATTGTTTTGTTTATTTATAATTTTTTGATTCACTATTAGAGTGTTCGAAATTGCTTCTTGAGATCTGAGTTATTTCGCCCACTTTCGCAGCGGTTAGTTCTTGCTCAGAAGTCTCTGCCTGAGAAAGATCAATCGGCAATCATAACCAAGCCAAACAAATACATTAGGTTCCGATCTACTTCATCTCAAACATTTCCTCCTCCATTAAAATTCAGATCTAGTGAATCACCCAATAAAACCCTAATCCCCATCCCCACAAAGAAAAACCCTAATAAATATTTAAAAAAAAAAAAAAAAAAAAAAAACAGAAAAAAAAAAACCCACTTAAAAAAAAAAAAAAAATATTTAAAAAAAAAAAAAAAAAAAAAACTCAGATCTAGAAAACCCTAGCTCAGATAGAAACTCACATTTGCGTAACTCAACGAACAAAATAAGATGAAAGAGATTGATAAAAGCCAAAAACTAAAGGATTCAAACGAAATCCTGACATAAACAATAGATAAAATTTCAAACGCAGCTGCAGATGAATTCGCAAAAAACATGAAATCCAGCTCGATTTGACACATACATAGTAATAAAATTTTGCCGCGAAGCATCGGATGAAGATAAAAGCGTACCTTTTTGACGAACCCAGGTAGGAATTTTGGTTCAGGGACCCTCGTATAATAAATGGATAAATGTGAGATTGGGTGTGAGAGAGAGAGAGAGAGAGAGAGAGAGAGAGAGAGAGAGAGAATGTTTTCGTAAGATTAGCAGGGAATAGAAGTGAGCTTGGGAATTTGATTATTTTGAACGGATCGGGAAAATGGATGGATTGGGTTAAGGCAGTGTTTGGACTTCAGAAAAACTCACTACAAAGAAAAAGGGCGGAGAAGAAACGACGTGCATCTGCGCCGTTTTGCCTTCATCTAGTTTTAGCCGCATGATCTGCCATTCCGCTGACGTGGCTCAATCCTGTTGATCCTCAAGCAGCAAATCCGGGCTCCCACTTTATAAAGTACACTAGCCACCACAAGCACACGACATGTATGTGCAAATTGCAATTGAATGCGGCTTAAAATTAAATATTTATTTAAATTAATTATTTATTTATTTATAACAAATAAATTGGACACATTAAAATATTTGTATCGTCACAGTTTATTAAAATTGTTGATGACTATTTTTAATTGCTTTCTAGCAATGTTTACTATCATCTGAAGAAAATAATTATACAGAGTTTTAAATAAATTGTACAAAATAAATAGTTTATAATACAAGGAGCGCAATTCCACGCAATGCGCGGGACTTATCAACAAGGTTTTATCTAATAAATTATAATTATATAAAATAGTTATTTTGATCCAATAATTTTCACCGTTTGATCTTAATTTAACTTACATGGTTAGTATATATTTTTATATATATGAGAATGATTAAAATGTTAAAGAGATTGAGAAAATTAATTTGGATTTATTATTTCAAAAAATAAAAATTTTAAGATACCACAAAGAAAGTAAAAGGTGAAGTGGAACCAATTTTTTTAAATAAAAATAAAATATGATTAAGAAGGGAGAGGGGGAGTAGTAGATGAAATCCACAATAAATAAAAAAGGACAAAAAATTAAGTATGAAAAAATAAAAGAACCTTAAATGAGACCCACCCCAATAAAAAATCTTGAAAATTTAAATTTAAATTAATTAGTTGGACCAATGATATAGTGCCTTATCATTTTAAAATATGGCCAAAACCAATAAAAATGAAGCAAGTGAGAGAATTAAGGACAGAAGAGAATTAAGAAGGGAAACAATAAGAAGCAAGTCACATCAGCGTATTGTTTTTTATATAATAGATAGATTATGTTACTAGAAAATATAATAAATATCAATCTCACTTCCGGGTGGAGATTAAACCAAGAACTCTTAGTCTCACAAGATATACAATAAGATTTGTTAGTGTACAATAAATGCTTCAATAAGCTAATTTACACAAGTACAAGCTCAACTAAATAGCTTCTCAAATGATTCACAAGAATAGCTCAATGATTTGTAAAAGAAAGCTTTGAATGATTAATGCTCACAATGAATGCTCTTTTATGTGTATAGGTTAATGGCAATAAATGAGAGCAATACCTTTATTTATAATGAACTAGGTCTCAAATGGCTGTTTGAAATTCCCTTGAATCTGATTGGAGAAGAGGGATGCAGTAGGCCACAATAAATGCTCCATTTTTTAAAAGAGGAAAGAGCCGTTTTGTATTTGCAGAAGGGTTAGTCGAGTAGGACAAGGTGTTAGTCGACTAGCAACTAAAAATTTCAAAGCAGTCAAGTTTCCCGGGCACGGTTAGTCGACTAGACAAAACTAGTTAGTCAACCAGCTATGAGAAATTTCATTTTAAAAAAACTTGCCGGGCTCGATTAGTCGACTAGACGAAGAGGTTAATCGACTAGCGTTTCTTCATTTCAAAGCTTTGGCTACTGACCTTCTCTTAGTCGACTGATAGGGGTGGTTAGTAGACTAGAGATCAAGTTAGTCGACTACCTTAAATGTTTAGTCGACTAGACTGAGACTTCTCAAAATTTTGGCTACTGGATCATTGTTAGTCGACTAGACTAAGGGGTTAGTCGACTGGGCATGCTCTTGAGCCAATTTTTCTGATATTCTTAAGTCTAGATCAACTTATAACATGTAAGCTAGTTAACTAAAGTTTCAAAGGCATTTTTGACTTAGATTCAAAACATTTTGCAAGGTTCCGAAGGTATGTATGCTAATTCAATATGAGCAAAACATTTTGTCTTTGAGATATGAAAGGTTAAACAATTGAGATGCCTTACATATGATTCATAATACAACTTGTCTTCAAAGAGTCCTCAATGAATGACTTCAAGTTGATCTTTATAGCCTTCATTAGCTTTAGATCTGAGCAATTGACACAATTGAGAAGCTTGAGATATGTTGATGAGCTCCAACAAGATATGTCTTTGATTCTAAAGAGTCACAACACTTTAACCATATGTTAGTAATTAAAGTAATGTTTGTTTATCATCAAAATTCGGTCAATGGAATTGACCTTAATGCTAACAATCTCCCCTTTTTTATGATGGCAAACTATTACTTTGAAAGCATATAAATATGAAAGAGAATGAGCTCCCCCTCAAATTTTCACAATATGCTATGGTTAAATTATCAACATATACAATAAAGCATCAAAGCATATGATTATATTCATCAAAGTATTTCTCCCCCTTTGTAATCACAAAAAGGAGAAAGAGAGAACATATGAGATATAAGCAATAAGCATAATTATAATTCCATTAGTCTAATCATACCAAGTTGACACCTAATTGTGCAAAAATGATCCTCTTGGAGAGGTTTCGTGAATATATCCGCCAATTGATGGTCCGTGCTTACAAATTCTAGTTCAACATCTCCCCTTTGCACATGGTCACGAATGAAATGGTGCCTAATTTCAATGTATTTTGTGCGAGAGTGTAAGCATGGATTTTTAGTAATATTAATAGCACTAGTGTTATCACAACGAATTGAAATGTGATTGAATGTGATTTTAAAGTCTTTAAGTTGTTGTTTCATGAAGAACTTAAGCACAACAACCTCCGGCGGCAATATATTTCGCTTCGGTGGTGGAAAGAGCAACCAAGGTTTTTTTTTTTGCTAAACCAAGAGACAAGCGAGTTGCTAATAAAATGACAAGTGCCACTAGTGCTCTTCTCATCGGTTTTACAACCGACAAAATCAGTATCCTAATAACTAGCAAGTTGAAAAGATGCATGCTTAGGTTACTATAAACCCAAATCATGAGTTCCAATAAGATATTTAAAAATGCGTTTAACGGCTTGCAAATGAGAATCCATAAGATTGGCTTGAAATCTAGCACATAAGCATACACTAAACATTATATCCGGTCTACTAGCGGTTAAGTAAAGAAGACTACCAATCATATCTTGATACAATTTTTGGTCAACTTTCTTACCATTTTCATCAATGTCAAGCTTAGTTGAAGGATTCATTGGAGTTGGACTAGACTTCACACTTTCCATTCCAAATTTCTTTAGCATGTTTTCACATACTTTGCTTGATTAATCAAAATGCCTTCTTTGGTTTGCTTGATTTGAAGTCCAAGAAAGAATGTTAATTCTCCCATCATGTTCATTTCAAATTTTTCTTACATAAATTTAGCAAACTCTTAACAAAGAAGATCATTACTAGCACCAAAAATAATATCATCAACATAAATTTGAACAATAAGCATATCATTTTCCTTAATTTTTATGAAAAGTGTAGTGTCAATTTTACCTTAATGAAACCATTTGATAGCAAAAATCCACTTAACCTTTCATACCATGCTCTAGGTGCTTGTTTTAAACCATAGAGAGCTTTTGAAAGCTTGTACACATGATTGAGAAAAATGTTATTTTCAAAATCGGGAGGTTGTTTAACATAACTTTCCTCCGAAATATAACTATTTAGAAAAGCACTTTTCACATCCATTTGATACAATTTGAAAATTTTAAAACTAGCAGAAGGCAAGAAGCATACAAATGGCTTCAAGTCTAGCAATCGGTGCATATATTTCATCATAATCAATACCTTCTTGTTGATTATAGTCTTGTGCAACAAGTCTTGCCTTATTCCTAATTACATTTCCATCTTCATCCTTTTTGTTTCTAAAAACCCATTTAGTACTAATGATGGAATGATTATTAGGTTTAGGCACTAGTTCCCACACTTGGTTTCTTTCAAATTGATTTAGTTCTTCTTTCATGGCTATAATCCAATTCTCATCATTTTCGGCTCCACTAAAAAGTTTAGGTTCAATTTGAGAAACAAATACAATATTGCCACACTCATTTCTAAGATTAGAATGAGTACTTATCATTTGTGAAGGATTACCTATGACTTGTTTAAGTGGATGATTTCTTACAAATTTCTATATTTTGGGTAGTTCACGAGTCTTTTCTTGGTGAATGTCATCCTCCTTGGATAGAGTCTCCTTTGAAGTATCCTTTGGCTCATCTTTGGATGTGTCAATTTGATTTGGATCATTGACTTCTTATTCCGTTTGAGGAATAGGCCTATATACATCATCACATTATCTTCATACACAATATGCTTAGGAGAAAATGGATTAGCTTCATAAAAAACAACATGAATAGATTCTTGAACCGTTTAAGTGCATTTATTGTAAACTCTATAAGCTTTGCTATTCATAGAGTAACCAATAAATACACCTTCATCGGATTTAGCATCAAATTTAGACAAGTGTTCTCCATTATTTAAAATGAAGCATTTACAACCAAAAACTTTATAATAACCAATGTTTGGTTTTCGACCCTTCCAAAGCTCATATGAAGTTTTGGCCAAATTAGGTCTTATAACCACTCTATTTCCCACATAACATGTGGTGTTAACCGCTTCCGCCCAAAATGATTTAGGAAGAGTGTGTTCATTTAACATGGTTTTAGCCATCTCTTTTAACGAACAATTCTTTCTTTCAACTACCCCATTTTGTTGAGGAGTTTTGGGAGCGGAGAAGTTATGAGAATATCTATTTTGGTCACAAAAATTTTCGATGTATTAATTTTTAAACTCTCTACCTCTATCACTTCTCACATGAGTAATTGAGTGGCTTTGAATGTTTTTAAGCTTTTTACAAAGTTTTATAAATATGCTACTAGCTTCACTCTTGTGAGCAAGAAATAGAACCCATGTATACCTTGAAAAATCATCAACAATGACAAAGGCATAGAGTTTGCCACCAAAACTTTCTACATCATTTGGTCTAAACAAATCAAGATGTAGCAACTTTAAAGTTTTAGATGTAGAGATGAAACATTTGCTTTTAAAACTTGTTCTAGTTTGTTTTCCAAGTTGGCATGCATCACAAACTTTATCTTTTATATAATTAGCTTTGGGCAAGCCACTAACCAAATCCTTTTTAGAAAGATTATGTAATAAATCTATGCTAGCATGCCCAAGTCTTCTATGCCATAACCAACTTGTTTCTTGCAAAGCAGAAAAACATGTTACATCTTGAAGTGCTAATTCATTAAAATCAATTGTGTACACATTTTTAAAATGATTTGCAATGAAAACATTCTTTTTATCTTTATCAAGAACATTACAAGAAGATGAAGTAAAATTGACGAAATAACCATTATCACATAATTGACTAATGCTAAGCAAGTTATGTTTTAAACCATTAATAAGTAATACATTATCAATAGAGATAAAAGTATTTCCAATTTTACCTTTACCTATGATTTTACCCTTGGCGTCATCTCCAAATATGACATAGCCACCATCATTGTAGTTGAGGGAGATAAATTTATTTTTGTCGCCGGTCATGTGTTTTGAGCATCCACTATCAAAGTACCATTTATCCTTGTCTTGAATTGAGTTCATGCAAACCTACAAAACAAAATCAAGTAACTTTCTTTGGTACCCATGCCTTCTTGGGTCCTACAATGTTAGATTTTAAAGTTCCTTTTGGAATCCACATAACCATCTTCCCAATGCCTATTTTGCCTCTAAATGGACAAGAATATCTAACATGCCCTTTTCTTTCACAATATAAGCAAGTAGCATTAGCATGTTTGTTTGAAGGGTTGTGAGATTGAAATTCTTTAGAGCTCTTTTGCATTGAGGCTTTGACAAAGAAATCAAGATATAGTGAAGACTTTTTATCATTTGATTTGGATTCAAATCCTAAACCCTCTTTGTTGAAGCCAACTTTTTGAGCTCCTAGTAATATTTTTAAATTTTTATCACCACTTGTGAATTTGAAAATGATTTTGTTCAAGTCCTCTATTTTGTTTTTCATCTTTCAAGAACTCATAATCATTTGAAGAACTTGAAGTGGATGAAATATTTTTAAGTTTCTCAATTTCATAATTCAATGTTTCAACCTCTTTGATTAAAAATAAATTTTGATCATGCAATGCTAGTTTTTCACTTGTGATAGTGGTAAGGTCTTTCATTAAGATATTGCGAGCTTTGTTTAGAGATGAATTTTTGTTGCATAAATCCTCACACATATCATAGAGTTCTGTTGGCTCAAAATATACTCTAAAGGGGGGTGAATAGAGTATAGGCAAATAAAAATGATTTAAAAATGTGATATATAGATTTTGAAATCTTGAACTTTAAATAACTAGAATGCAAACTTGAACAATAACTCAACAAATAATATATCAAATAAATAACTTGAAGTGAAAGAGATTGAGTTAGAGAGATTCAAACATAAGGATTTTAACGTGGTTCGATCTCCGTCTACATCCACGCCTCAAGAATTCCGTCGAGAGGATTAATGCACTAACAAAACTCCTTAAAGGTGGAGAAACTTTTACACCTGCCTTCTTTCAAAGGTGGAAGACACTCACCCACTAGAGTTTCACAAAACCCTTAAGTCTCACAATAAAAACAAGAAGGATGGAATATTACAATGAATGCTTCAAAAAGCTTATTTGTAATAAATACAAGCACAATAACGACTTCTCAAATGCTCAATAAATATAGCTCAAGGAGTTTTACAAAGAGAAGCTTGAATGGATTAATGAGTGAGAGTAAATGCTTTCAATAGATGAGAGTAATAATGTAGGCAGTTCATATATGAGAGCAATAGCTCTATATATAATGAACAAAAGCCAAAATGGCCGTTTGAAAACCCTAGAGTCTGATTGGAAGAGATGGGAGTGGTTAAGGCTCATTTAATGCTTGATTTGCTATAAAGGGAAATAGTTGTTTTGAAGTTGCAGAATTGTTAGTCGACTAGCCAGCTAATTTTCAAAAGGTTTTGGCTTCCCGGGCTCGGTTAGTCGACTGGGCAGAGGGTGTTAGTCGACTAGCTAAGTTAAAAGTCTTTGAAACATTTTTTGGGTTTGTTAGTCAACTAGATACTAAAGGGTTAGTCGTCTAGAAACTTTAAAACTCATTTATAAAAATTTTCCGGGTTCGATTAGTCGACTATCAACTCTGCTTCTCAAACATGGCTTCTGAACCCACTCTCAGTCGACTAGTAAAAGGGTCTTAGTTGACTAGAGAACTATTAGTCGACTAACTTAAGATTTCTCAAAACATTGCTTCTGACTTTCACTTAATCGACTAGGACTAAGGTGTTAGTCGACTAAAGAAGTTACAATGTCAATATTTTTAAATTCTTAAGTCCAAATCAACTTATAACACTTGGACATGTTAACTAAGTGTTCCAAAATATTTTTGAGCAAGTTTGAAAACATTTTCAAGTATGAATGCTAATGCAACATGAGTCAAAATGGTTTTCTCTTGAATCATGCAATATTGAAAATAAGAGAAACCTTATAATAAGTTCCTAATCACAAGGAGAGCAACTTGACTTCAAAAGGTCTTCATAAGCTTGTCTTCAAGTTGATCTTCAAGGATTGAACTTCATGAGCTTGATTTGATTTGAATAAGGTATGCATTGAATTACTTAGAATACGTTGATGAGCTCCAACAAGATATATAACTTCAAATTTATGGAGACAACACTTAACCATTTGTTAGATAGAAAGTATGGTTTAGTTATCATCAAAATTAGGTCAAAGACCTTAGAACAAGTTCATTAATAGATAAATAATCATCATTATAGGGTTTGGAACTAGATGGTACCTTGTCAACTTCATTTGCCATGAGACAAAAATTTGCCGTTTCTTCATGAGAGTCATTATCGCTTTTAATTGCATCAATGACTTCATCCCAAGTTGTGTCATTCATGGCTTTCCCTCTTCTATCATTTCTTCGATAATCTTTTTTTTTCTTCCTTCTTGATGGGGCATTGTGCAATTCTATGTCCCGGCTTTTTGCAATGGTAGCAATTATCATGGTTACTTGAGCTTCCACTTTGATTAGGCTTCCCAAGAGCTCTTCTTCTTCTCAAGAATTTCTGAAATTTTCTTGTGATGAACACCATATCTTGATCATCATTTTCAGCACATTCATCATCACTAAAATCATCATGAGAGGTAGATTTGAGAGCAATGTTCTACTTTGGCTTTTCTATTTCTTGTCTCTTCAAGGTAGTCTCATGAGTCAAGAGGGAGCCAAAAAGATCGTCTATATCAAGTGTATCCAAATATTTGGATTCTTGAATAGCCGTAACTTTTGATTCCCATGACTTTGGAAGAACTACAAGAATCTTTGAAATGATATCCCAATTTGTAATTCACAATTTGTAATTGTTCTACCAAGAGCTTTCATGTCATTAATAATGTGAGTAAAACGAGTAAACATAGAACTAACACTTTCATTTTCATTCATTTTAAATAATTCATAATCATGCATAGCCATAATGAGTTTGGAACGTTTTACTTGTTTTGTTCCTTCATACATTGCCTTAAGCTTTTTCCACATCTCTTGAGCGGTATCATATCCGGATATGCGGTTGTATTTATTATCATTCACAGCGCAATAGAGTACATTCTTTGCTCTAGAATTGACTTGAAGAAGCTTCATGCCACTCTCACTCCAATCATCAATATCTTTGGGAACTTGAACATCATTTTCACCGGTAGTGTAGATGACCCTATTTCCTTTAATAATGACTCTCCAAACAGCCATGTCATAAGATTCAATCCATATTTGCGTTATATTTTTCCAACATTTATAATTTTTACCATTGAAATAAGAAGGTCGGTCAACGGAATGGCCTTGTGAAAAGCTCAATTCCCTAACATTTGTCATTGATCTTTAGCTCAAGAAAACAATCAAATATTGAGCACTTGCTCTGATACCAATTGTTGTCCCAAGTATATAGCCTTAGAGGGGGGGATGAATAGGGTTTTGGCAAACTTTAATAAAATATTACCAAATAAAAATTATATTCCAATTAATTTCAGCAGAAGCATAAAACAAATATATGGACAATTAATTGGAAATGAGAGATAAAGAGAGAGAGATCGAACACAGTGATTTTAACGTGGTTCGGACTCCGCCTATATCCACGCCTTAAGCACACAGTTTAAGGATTCCTCAATCCACTATAAGATTGCTCCTTCAAGGTGGAGAAACCTTTACACAGCCTTCTTTCATGGGTGGAAGACTCTCACCAATGTTCACCAAAGACATTCAACAAATGCTCACAAAGAACATTCACAAGTGCTCACAAAGGACTCAATCTCAGCCCCACCAAGAGACTTCAACCAATCTCACTTCTGGGTGGAGATTAAACCAAGAGCACTTAGCTCTTCTCACAAGATATACAACAAGATTTGTTTGTGTACAATAAATGCTTCAACAAGCTGATTTACACAAGTACAAGCTCAACTAAATAGCTTTTCAAATGATTAACAAGAATAGCTCAAGGATTTGTAAGAGAAAGCTTTGAATGATTAATGCTCACAATGAATGCTCTTTTATGTGTATAGGTTAATGGCAATAAATGAGAGCAATATCTTTATTTATAATGAACTAGGTCTCAAATGGCCGTTTGAAATCCCCTTGAATCTGATTGGAGAAGAGGGGTGAAGCAGGCCACAATAAGTGCTCAATTTTCTAAAAGTGGAAAGAGTCGTTTTGTATTTACAGAAGGGTTAGTCGACTAGGACAAGGTGTTAGTCGACTAGCAACTAAAAATTTCAAAGCAGTCAAGTTTTCCGGGCACGGTTAGTCGACTAGACAAAACTAGTTAGTCGACTAGCTATGAGAAATTTCATTTTAAAAAAACTTTCTGAGCTCGATTAGTTGACTAGACTAAGGGGTTAGTCGACTAGTGTTTCTGCATTTCAAAGCTTTCGCTACTGACCTTCTCTTTGTCGACTGATAAGGGTGGTTAGTCAACTAGAGATCAAGTTAGTCGACTACCTTAAATGTTTAGTTGACTAGACTGAGACTTCTCAAAATTTTGGCTACTGGATCATGGTTAGTCGACTAGGCATGCTCTTGAGCCAATTTTTCTTATATTCTTAAGTCTAGATCAACTTATACATGTAAGCTAGTTAACTAAAGTTTCAAAGACATTTTTGACTTAGATTCAAAACATTTTGCAAGGTTCCAAAAGTATGTATGCTAATGTAATATGAACAAAACATTTTGTCTTTGAGCTATGCAAGGTTAAACAATTGAGATGCCTTACATATGATTCCTGATACAACTTGTCTTCAAAGAGTCCTCAAGGAATGATTTCAAGTTGATCTTCATAGCCTTCATGAGCTTTAGATTTGAGCAATTGGCACAATTGAGAAGCTTTGAGATATGTTGATGAGCTCCAACAAGATATGTCTTTGATTCTAAAGAGTCACAATACTTTAACCATATGTTAGTAATTAAAGTAATGTTTGTCTATCATCAAAATTCAGTCAACAGAATTGACCTTAGGGCTAACACATATCATCATCTTCATTATCAGTATCATTATCTTCAGGAATTTGGGTTTGTTCCATACTAATACTCGTAACAACATCTGCATTAATACTCAAACCCTCAATATCATTTCTACTCCATTCAGACATGTTTTAATAACCTTCTTCACTACCACCCATATCATGTGGGATGACTGGAATCTCATTTAGTTGGTGTGGGCCATCATTAAACACATTGTTCTCATCTTCTACCTCTTGCTCCCTATTTGGCATAGCAAAGGGGTTTCTAGGTTTCACCTTTACCACAGTTGCCCAATTTAGAAAGTTGACATCCTTCACATAATAAACTTGTTCTGCCTGAATCCCTAAATTGAAAAGATCATCCTTGTAGTGAAGAAATGTTACATTGACACTGATAAACCCATATTTATCATTCTTGTACCCTTTACTTTGGTTTCTACCTTGTGGTGGCACCTCAAACCAATCACATTTGAACAAAACAACTTCATTACTTCCCAAATAGCGTAAACCAATAATATTCTCGATGGCACCAAACCAATCTTTGTTGCATGTATGTTCAACACCCTTCACCACAACACCACTTTTTTGGGTTTTAATAGTCCGTTCTCCTTGTGTTCGAAACAAGAAACCATTAATGACATATCGGGCGTAGACTCATACACGAGCATCTGGACCTCGAGCTAACCACAATATGTGGTTATTTACCCATTCATCTCCATTATGTGACAATTGTGTGACTTATATTATAATTAATGAGTTATAATGTAAATTATTCAAATTTATTAAAATGAAAAATGAATGTTTGTATAACTAATCGTGTTGATGGACTTACCCGAGACTTAAACCACTCAAAAAAATGATCTTTGTGTCTTTGCTTTATGTTCCGAGGGTTTGTCATTGTAAACTCCTCAATATGCTCGCTACATATGAAAATGCACATGAAAGAATAACAGTAGGTAATAATATATATATATATATATATATATATATATATATATATATATATATATGCAATTATGATCCATAATAACAAGGAAAAAATAATACTTACTCAACCCATGGAGCAACTTGATTAGAATGTAATGGCGTGCCATTGGAGCTCTGACTTACTTAGAAATTCAATACTATATTTTCCCTTGTTACAATTAATTGATGTAAATACACTTAAACTAAATGACACTTCAGACTGACAATAATCTATATTCCTTTCCAACTGATTTTGTATCCATATCATCTAAGTACCAAGAGCAAAATGCCATGCATTCATCTGAAAGATATGCTTCAGCAATTGACCTTTCCACATGAGCTCTGTTACACACATACCCTTTATATGTACGTAAAGATCTTTTAATTGGATACATCAACTTGCCACCTTATCTTTATACGCGAGATGAACCAGTAAGTGCACCATAACATCAAAGAATGAAGGTCAAAATACTTGTTCCAAATTACAGAGAACTACTGCAATTTGATGACTAATCAATTCGTCCACCTGCAATTCCTTTGAATATATTTCCACAAAAAAACAACTTAAAGAAATTAGCGGTTCACAAACCTTCTTCAGTAGCAAACCACGTACCACAAGAGGAAGTAAACGTAGAAGTATTACATGGCAATTATGTGATTTCAACCTAATTATTTTGCACGCTTTCACTTGTACACATTGCCCTATATTTGATGCGTAAGCATCATACACCTTCACATCTTTTAGAAACTGGCACAAGTTCTGTTTTTCATCAGTGGTCAAAGAATAACACATTGAAGGCAATATGTAATTGTCATCTTTCAAATTTGGATGTAGATTTTTTATAATTCCCATCTTCTGTGATCAATAAGGGTTTTCAAACCGTTCTTCGTCTTCCCTTCTATATCAAGCAACGTTCCCAATATACTATCACAAATATTCGTCATTATGTGCATCACATCCAAATTATGTTGAATTAACAATGTTCTCTAATATGGTAATTAAAAAAAAAAATACTATTTTCTCGTCAGTTATGCCATCCGATCTCTTCCTTGTCATTTTACCAAAATTCATTTGCTCAAAACTTTCAAATTGTTCAATCACCTTATCTATTGTTAATGGTTATGGTCCATCTCTCATTTCCCTTATGTTATTAAATGCACTTTTATTCTAACACCATGCATGATCATGTTCTAAAAATCGACGATGATCCATATAACACAGTTTTGTGTCCATACGTGAGTCTACAAGAACTAGTATCCTTATGATAGCATGGACATGCAAGTTCTCCTTTTGTGCTCCATCCAAACAATACTGCATAAGCAATGTAGATTTTATTAAAAAATAGAACGAAGAGGAGAAGATGTGTATGTAAGTAGAAAGAAAAGAGAAGAATACATAACAAACCACTCTCCATCAGCAACTAAATTCACATAGGGATTTTTTCTCTAAATTTGAGCACTCCAAGTTCAATTAGAAAATAATAGGAAACTGTATATCTAAATAACAAAGTGACTCTCAAACGACAGTTCTTTTATCAAACAAGTACTAAATCTGTTTTCTGTACATATTTTTAGTTTTTTAACTTGGTAGTGTACTTAGCTTTATGAACTATCCCAATCCTACATAAAGAAAAGCAGTACCTTCAAAGGTGAAAAAATATATTTTAAAGCTATTACAAGAATCAAAATGAATTAGTTTCTTGAAAAAAAAAAAAAAACAAAAAGAAATGATGGCTTTCAAATCTTTGCCAAAATAGTGGCAAGTTGCAAATGTTCATAAACTAATGAAAAATGCTTTCAAAAGTTTGGTAAGTCAAAATAGAAAATCTTTTTTTCTACAACCCTATAAGAAATTGGGAGAATATTTGAAATAGAAAAGGCAATGATATTGAGTGTTTTCTCTTTTTGGGACAAGTAGGTATGAGATTTACAATCCCACTTTATTATGTATTTTAGACATGCTTCACATGGATTTTGTTCCATTTTCTTAAAAACGGCCTATAGTATGAGGGGGAAGCTATAATTTCCCCATAATTTTATTCATAGAAAAATGCCACGTACAAAGTGGTATAATTTTCTTTTCAATTTGCGGGCACCACATCTTGCTTCCTATAAGTACCATGCTTTAAAATATCGTGCATTTTATTTTCTCCCTAGTTTCACGAAATTTGTGTGCTATTTTTTCACCTCGCAATATTGCATTTTATTCTTTTATCCAATGTTATCAAACCCAGACTGGACCGGCCGATTCAACCGGGAACTGGTCCCACTCCGGTTGGTTTAACCCACAAAAATCCATTTAAAAAAAAAACCGTTCAACCCAGTCAAACCATTTTTTTTTTTTTTTTTTTTTTTTTTTAAGGTGCTAAAATGACTAATATAGTCCCAATATTTTTAAAATATCTTAAAGCTAAGAAGACTAAAAAGGCAAATTAGTCTTAAAAAATCCCAAATAGCAAAAGAAACCCAAGCACCTAATTTAATAATACAATATTCTTATCTTGCATTTTAAAAAATATATATAATAAAGATTGATCAATAGTAATTATCAATTTTCAATTTTGATGATTGCACTTAAATTCAAATATATGAATTGACTATACAAACATTTAAAAAAAAATTATATTTTGAATCATTTACAGCTTTTATTCTAATAAATAAATAAATAAATAATATATTTATGACGTCACGGTTAAACCCGGTTGACCCGACGGTTGAACCGATTGGCCCTTAACCCGGTAACTTTTCCGGTTCGATGAACGGTCCGAGTTTTAAAACAATACTCTTATCATTACTTCTTTAATTTATATATATTTATAATAAAGATGGTTTTGATATTTATAAATATAATATAATATAATTTATATTATATTTATTTCTTTATTGCTATTATTTTTTTATTTGTTATTTATTATTTTTCTTATAGTTAAGTATATAAAAAAAAGGATGAATCGAGTTTTAGCACGTAACATTTTTAGGGAATGACATTCATATGAGATGGTCCTGTAATTTATTACTGTTTTATTTGAAACTTTTGGGCTGTCTTCTGAGAATTTATTTGAAAAGTTTTATACTCAGAAAAATGCAACAGATGTTGAGGTAAAATTATTTTTCAATTTATGTGTCTCACGCCTCTTTTCTATATGAACTGTGCTTTAAAGGGCTATACGTTTTTGTAATGCTCCAAACCGGGAGATTCGACACATCACAAGGTTTAAAGAAAATATGGTAAAATTTGATAAATTTTCTTTTCTTTTCTTTTCTTATTTATTTATTTTATAATAAACCCTTTGGAACTCTTGGGTTAAATTCCAATTACATAGCTGCTCATTCCTAATATTCATAAGGAATAAATACATAATATAAAATTATCACACATAATACCCAAGTGTATGACATCTTAAAATAATTAGTGTCAACATCCCTAACAAATAAGTAATTTAAATACTTCTTATTACAAAACCTGCTCCAGATGCTACGCATACGTGTCTATCCTCAGTTATGCCTATGCAATCACCACTAATTATTCTATTCACTTCTGGTCAATACAACATTTTCCCCTGACGTTTCACGTACCCATATCCATAGCCATGTTTGCATGTTGAACACACACGAAAGAGCAACAACGCACAATAAGAATATTAGTTAGATTGTCAAGTAACAATATGGGTTTTAGATTCATGAATTATTCAAATAAATATTTTAGATATACAAGTATTCAAATTCAGTAAACATTTGCAATAAATGAAAGTTCCAAATCATTTTTCATAAAAATGTGTGGATTTATCATTTCAACTTTGTTCAAAACATAGTCAAGATTCCACTGTTAAATTCAAATTCTAACACTGGGAATTTAGGCTAGGCCATTTCAACACAGAAATACCTTATTTGCATCACCCATTTTCGATATCAGTGCGACTCTCCACTGATGGCTTCACTGGTACCCCAACAGCCTTTTTCAGCAACCTTTTCCCACAAGACCCTAGACAGGTCAATCCTTAAGGTTTACAGATTTTCATTGATGAATGCATCATCCATTACGTCTACGGTCTTTCATCGACAGACCCATGGCCTATATGCTTCTAATTCGGGCATTAACCATCCCGAACCCGTGTAATGTAAACCAAGACACATCGGTCTTAGAAATTTCAAACATTCTAATAGGAAATGTTGTCAATAATCATGCTATTTCATTTTAACAAAAATAATTTCATTTATAAACATATAGCATAGTTTCACAAATAGTAGTATAACATTTCCACCAAATCATGATTCCAAAACATTCATAAACATTCCACACATCAAGTATAAATCACATATCATAAGCAGTTTGATAATATCAACCATATAAATTAATGAGAACCATCCTACCATATTCTTACCTTAATGCAGCGATAATGATCCACCCTTAGCTCAATTCGAGCTACCATACTATAAATGCGGTGTACTAGAGTGTGTGTATGTCCTCACACAAACCATTGAAAACTGACAAATGAAATATGCATTTATTTATAAATAATCAGAGTGCCAAGACTTAATCGAAACATCCTAGAGGTCAAACTAGGTTCTATGGAATTGTATACCATCCCAAAATACTCTCATAATTTTTCTGAATTTTTCTTCCATTTTTAGGAAATTTTCCAGAATTTTTGAGTAATTAAAACTATTTTTAAATAATTTTCGGACACCATAAAATGGTAATGTTTCGAAAATATAAATAAAGTTGGTCAACTTAGTCATCATAAGTAAATAATTTGATTTATCCAATATGAGAGACAAAATAACTAATTTTGTTAGAATAAATAATTTTTATTAACCAAGTGTTTAAAAACCATTGAGAATCATTAAGTAGCAAAAATAAACACAAGACATTTATTGGCCAAGTGACTTGTAACTTAAGTTCCTTAAAATCAACAAAGGTTTAAGTTAACACTATTACCAAATTTTAATCCCAATTTTTCTAATGGTCAAAGTTGATTCAGACCCAAACTAGTTCCAACCCGAATGGGTTCAAACATAACCCAGTTCAAACCAAAATTGGTTCCAGTTCTCTCCATCTTCAACCTCAGCCGACAACATATATACAAGCCAACAAACATTTAAGTTGCCATTAAATCACTCTACTAGCCTAGATCATCACTCAAATGGTCGAGATCTAATGGTGTTTGAGCAAAATGTTTACCTGATCATTTTTCTATATATGTATATGTTTTCGGCAAAACCATAAATTGTTTTCCAAATTTTAAAAGCTCGCATCTCCTTCGTTACAACTCCAAATTCGATGATTCATGTTGCTACGAAAAGCTTGTTGAACGTAGATTCATAATATCATGGAGGTGGATAACACCTCCAAATTTAACACAACCTAAAATGAGCCTAAAGTGGGCTAGTTACTCTATTTCACAAATTTTCTATTTTTTCATTTATAGTCAAATTCCAACCAATTAATACTCTAATTGGTATCAAATTACTTCAATTGAAACTATAATTTGCATAAAACTAAAGAAAATTACTTACATTGGTGTAGGATTGAATGTGGAAATCTCCTCCACAATTTCTCTCTCTAGAATTTCTCACCGTATTCTACACTCTCTCCCCCACTCTACTCATACCATACATCTATAGTTCAAATGGGGTATTTATAGGAATAAGGGAAAGATAAAATTCAGGAGGATATCTGGTGATGTAGAAAAATTCTTTCGGAAGTGTAGAAAAATTCTATTACTATGTAGAGAATTTCTCAACGCTAGTGAAGACTTTGCACCATCGGGGAGGTTTGGTTAGGTAGGTGTAGAAATTTTTTTTTGACAGTATTGAAAATTTTTCTGACGATCAGTGAAAACTTGTACTATCGAGGAGCTTTGGCTAGGTAGGTGTAGGAATTTTTTTTTGACAGTATTGAAAATTTTTTTGCCAATCAATGAAAACTTGTACCGTCGGGGAGGTTTGTAGAAGTTTTCCTTGTTGTAGAGGGAGGAAGAAATCTCTTGGGAGAGTTCATGTGTCATTTATCTCTTATGGTGTACCACACAACACTAAGGTACACCCTTATCCAATTAACTACCTTAATGATCATTTATCACCATAATAATCATGTAGATGCCACTAACTCAAGATAAAATCTCAATTAAGATGCCACGTGGATAAATTTTTAAACGGGATTTCATAGTTTTATTCTCTCACTCACTTCACGAAATTGCTGTGTGATTTTTTACTTCGCAATAATGTGTTTGATATATTTAGATCCCATGAATTCATTAAACTTTTTTAACCTCACAATTCTGGAAAAAAACAAGAATATCCCCTTTTAGATTCGTAAGATGGGTGGCTTGCTAAGTATATTGTTAGTTTTCTTTTAATAGCAATAGTGAAATATTCAAAATATTCTTGATTTTTAAACTTTAGTAGCAGCTGTATTTGAGTTGAATGAGCTTTTCACTTTTTGGAATCTTAAGGATATATTTCTTTTCAATAACTTGTCTATTTGTTATATTTAAGGATTTTATTTTATTTTTGTTGCACTTTTGGGCTGGGTTATGGCCCGTCCTATATCCGCCCATTAAGGGCAAGCATCCTAGTCTAGGTTGAATACCTAATGAGATTAGGATGAGTCCGTTTGACACATAAAACATCTCTTTTGTACCTTCTTTTTGTTTACTTTCATATGCTCTTGAGTCCCAATTTGATGCAAAATAGGTGCTTTTGATCTTTTCTTTGTTTTTGTGCTTCTGCAGGTAAAATGGTGTTAAACCCACCTTTTTGAAGCATTTAGTGAAGTTTGGGAGTTGCCTTAAGTCAAACGAAGCTCTCAAGCATGGTTTCATGGCTGAGTGAAGCTCAACCATGGAGGGGTGTAGACATCCATTTTTGACCATGAGTATGGTCATTAATGGTTGCCTTTGATTTGAGGTGAAATAGGGTGTTAAAACCCTAAGTTCCCAGTTTTACCCTTTATGGGTAGTTAATTAGAGATCATTATCACATGTAGGTTTTTAGGTCAGATTGAGTCGGTTCTTTTTGCATTAAGTTTTTAGAGAGTCTAGAAACATCCATGCAAAATTCCATGGCATTCTGAGCCAGGCTTAATAGAAAATAAGGCCTTTTGTGACTAAAGGGCAGTAATGTCTTTTGAATCACAAAAGTCCTAAATGACTGTCGATCTTGTCTCGAATGTTCTTGAGGCTTTGGCATAGATATTCGAAGTGTGTTTGGTAGCTAAATTGATCAGTGGAAAGGTCTGGCTCATGTTTGGCTCTTGAGGCCCAAAAGGCCCTTTCAAGCCCAGATTAGGGTTTCGACCAGAAGCGACCGGGATTCGATATTTTTACCAAACCAAAGCCTTCAAAGGCTTCAAAACACTTTCCTAAAATATTTTAAAACTTGTTTCGAGAAGAAGAAATGATTTCGAGAGCAATCGGTTAGCAGATTTCAAAACCCTAATTTGGGCCCAGCAGGCCCTAAACAACTAATTAGTCGACTTTTCCCTAAAAATTTGACCTTGGTCAATGAATTTTTACTTCAAACACTTCTTAAAACATGAAGAATCGAATCACGATCATTTCGGCATTTGAATCGTCAAATTTGGACTTAAAACGGGCCTGAAAAGCAGAAAAAAGCCGAAACCAGGTCAAAACGGGCTGAGATAGGCCCACATAGGCTAAAATTGGCATGGGGGATGGATAACCGTCCACCAAGGGATGGCCAACCGTCCATGAAGGATGGCCAACCGTCCCAAGGTGGATGGTTGTCGATCTTTTCAGCCAATTTTGATAAAAATCATAGTTTTTTTTCCTACCAGGACTCTTCCAAGCCCTGCCATGTGTCCAGTTCGGCCACGGGGACTTTGGGATGAGTTAAAACACCTTGGAAGACTGGTTTTGAGCCCTTGGATCACTCCTAGGAGATTTAAACTCAGCTATTGATCAAACTCAGGCCTCCTTATAAATAGAGGGCCCTGAAATCAGTTTTAACAGACAGAAATAAGCTTTAGAGAGCTAGCTTGGAGAGTAGAGGCTTGAGCAATTGCACAAGCTTCCCCCATAGTACTCTAGCTTAAGTTTTAAAGTCCTTGAGGTCCTTGGAGTCCTTGGAGCTTGAGGAGAAGGCTTGGAGCAAGAGGGAAGGAGGCAAAGAAAGAGGTTAGTAGCTTATAGTTTTGTTTTCTTCTTCTTCTTCTTCTTCTCCTTCTTTAATCATGCTAGGTTAGGTTAGTATATATGCATATGATATAGTTCATTGTTAGCATGCATAGTTTAGGTTCCATATTTCTTTAGTATGCATGATAGGCTAGTTTATTTTTTAATATGTATGCAAATTTCTCTTCTTCTATTCTTCTTTAGTCATACCATATTAGGATTAAAAGTTTAGGATTAGGTGTTCATATTTAGAATCTTTTTTAGTATACATGATAGGATTTTCAATATGTAGGAATGCATGTTTAAGTCTTTTATATTAGGTTGTTAATCTATCTAAGTTTAGTCTTAGAATTATTCTCATCATAGTTCATTTTTTTATCACTTGGAATGTTTGATTGATATATAAAATATGTTCGAGGGAGCATGCAAAGGTGAGTCCCTTTCCTTGTGATTAAATGCTATGTTTTGATGATAGTTTAGTATGCATATTTGGTTGCATTTAGTGCATATTTTTTTATCATTTTTATTCATTGTTTTAGGGTTTTAAGTGACCTAAAAGTGCATTAAAACTCATTTTTTTAGGCTTAAATCAACTTAGAAACATGCCGAGGTTCCCATAGCTAACTTAGATTGCATTTAGGCCATGTTTATGCATTGTTTACATTCTTTTGTGCATTTTTTACTTATTTTCCAGAAATTCCAGAATGCATTGTTTTGATATTTAGGGTTATTTAGGTGACTTTAGGATGTAGTTAGGGACCCCTAGGATAGGGAAGCCACTTGGCTTCACCTAGGACTCCCCTTTGTTGTAAAAACTACATCTAAAGAGGGGTTTTGACTTGTTTAAGAGTCTATTTTTGAGAGTTTTCAAATGAAAATCAAAGAAGTTGTTTTGGGATGAAACTCCCATTTTGAAAGATGAAGTATTTTAAACACCAACTCTCGAAGATAGAGTCTTAGATAAGGTAGAATGCCTTCAATAATATAGTTCATTACAATAGGAGAGTCCTAGGGTAATCGAACTACGTGGACTTTGATCTTTGTCAAGCAATTGATAAGGTACGTAGGCAGTCAATAGGGTGCAAGTCCAATCTTAGGTTGACTTCTAGTCTCTTAAGACCCTTAGGATTGTGTATACTTTTGTACTATATATTATTATTATTGTATATTCATATTTTGTGGTTGATTAGATGTACTAGGATTGTTTTGGAAAGATTTTGATAAAGCCCAAACTTAATTAGGAGACCTTTAATTAGGGCGAGGTGGGTACCTACAAAGAGTTCCTTGGAACCTTCCCACTTTGTAACCTAGCCCCCGAATCCAACTTTGATTCAAAGACCATGCTTTTCCAAAATATGGGGTCAATGTTTTATTGAAAATAAAACTCTTTTTTGTGGTTTCCTTGTCCCCTAAAAATAAGGTGGCGACTCCTAGTTTTTTACAAACTCTCATCATTTTTTTCAAAAATCCAATCTTGAGTGGATAATAGAGAAGGATAAACGTGGATAATAGAGAAGGATAATAGAGAAGGATAAATCGAGACGGATAAAACATCATCCAAAATCCACTCAAGAAAACACCCCCAAAAGTGAACGAGAGGCCTCCCGATCTAGGTTGGCTGGTTCACAAGGGGCCTTGCCAAAGATTGCTTAAAGCAAGCTTTCCCCTTCATTTCGGCTCAGGGAATGGCTCAACAATTTTTTTAGAGCATGTCAAAGTTGTGAGGATGTATAAGTGAAGCAAGTCTTAAGCAAAGAAGGAGAAATGCATCAAAAGAAGGAAAAATGCAGCAAAAGAGGGTTAGTACCGGTACTAGGAAATTGAGTACCGGTACTTGACTTATATTCCACAACCAAAAACTTTTAGTACCGGTACTGGGAAGCTTAGTATCGGTACTGAAGCTCGAGATTTCAGCTGATTCACTTGTAATTATTATTATTTTTTTTGCATGGGCACTCTTGTCCTTTAGTCCCTCATTCGTGTAACCTTAGGGGGGGTATAAAAGCCACTTTTAGCAGCTAGAGAAGGGTTTTTCTCTGGTTCTTAGTTAGTTTCTTAGGTTAATTTAGTTTCTTTGAAGGTTTTAGGGTTTTTCTTGCTAGTTTTACTTAGGTTTACAACCGATACTTGTGATTTCCCTCTTGTAAGCTTAGTTTAGGTTGTTTTTACTCTTTAATATGCAGTTGTAAGGTGACATTTCCATTTGGTAATCAATAGCATAGCATTTATTTCTTGTTTCTTTCATTTATTGTTCTTCATTGTGTATTTACTACCATTAATGGCTATCTAGACACCTCAAGGTGGGTTCTATGGTGGATTTCCTCTCCAAACCCTACGTAAATGGTACTTTCTTATCTCATAAGCTTTCAATGTTAATAGAATGTTGTTTAAATGCTCTCTCATCTTTTGAACCCTTGTAGTATCATATTCTTAATCATTATATAACTAGTAAGTTGTTGTATTTTGGTTCTTGAGCACATATGCATACTACACGTTTGTGAAAATGCCAATGAGAGTATTGAACTTCATTCTATCATGTATTTCATCTTATTTGAGCCTCTATTGTTAAATCCTCAAATCAAGACCATAGAGTAAATGGAATCTTGATTGAGCATTGCTTGAGAAATCATTTATCAAAGGTTTGGAAGGAATATGTTAGAGGTATGCCCTAAAACCAATCCTAAAGGGCATATCAATTTCATATTATATTAATTTGAAGGTACAACTTGTCGTGTATATTTAAATATATATATGATAAGGTCCATGAATAAATGATAAAAGAAATATGTATCTCAAGTTGTTGAGATATGGATACTCATATTTCTCATACACATTTATTCTAAATAAGTTCCTGCTCATAGGTTTATTAAAATGGACATTTAATAAACCGTCAAGAGTAGCACAAATTTAAACTAGCTCCAATAGGAGGATAGGTAGTTTTTCATATCGGTGTAGTGACACTATAGTTAATCTGTGGGTGAATATTAGAGAATATGTACACTGAACATGATCTGCAAGAATATTCTTATGGAGTTTAAGTCAAAAGAATATTCTTATGTTACGTCCATTCATTTGGTAATCCTTAGACTTGAGGCACCATAGTTTCCTTGTACATAAGACACTAGGGTTTGATAGTATCTCGTTCATCCTTAACCTTAAGGGTATAATCGATACTCATTGGCTCTAGTGGGTTATGTATGAAGGTAAATGAGTGCGCAAGAAGGAATCATTACTTTCATCTTTGATGAGAGAGAATGTCAGGGTTCGTTCACAAAGATAATTCTCAGTTTGAAATCTATGGCCATGGTGATAGGTGAACTGTGAAAGTGTTTCATTGGGTTCATTTTATTGAGAATTATATTTTGTAGAACATATAACAAGTTGTTAAGATGTGGTTTGACTTAATAACCATGCCTGAATATCTTAACAGTGACATTAGGAGATGAAGAATTAAGTAACAAGAAGGGTTCACATAGTTCTACTATTCACCCACACCTAGGGCATGTCATAACACATTGTTAGACGTCACTTATGACTAGTGAAAGCCTAATGATAAGTGTTATCATTGAGGGCAAAATTGGAATAGTTCCAATCGAACGAAAAATATAAAGTTTCTATTTTGGGAAACATTGAGATGTTTCCTGTCACTACTAGGTTGGGGTGAACCCAATGGGTCACACACATAAGAGCATAAGTGATCTTTTTGAATTATTGGGAGGGGAATATTTTAGCTTATATAAGTATGACTCTTATTATTAAAGGTTAATAAGAAAGAGGACAATGATATACATACTAGGATATTACTATTCTATATTATGTTTGGTCAAGCTAGTACTTGTAACCAAACATCATTAAAAGAGAAGAGGACTATAAATAAGAGGCAACAAGCACTAGGGCTGGCCACTCAATGGTGCTCTCTCCTATGGCCGTCTCTCTCTCTTCCCTCTTTAGTTTGCTCTCTCTCACAAGTGTTGTGAAGTGCAAGAAGGTTCAAGGAGTTTTGTGTTCGTATGGATACTGTTGAAGGCTTCATACTTTTGGAGCTCAGATTAGATTGAAGTTTCGCAAAGGCAAATCAAGTAAGTATGATTTAAATAGTTTATTTCATGTTCTTGTATGTATATTCATGATTCTATGTTTGATTTTGGTCCTTTATATGATTGTGATTGCGAATCAATATTATGAAAAAGTTTTATACGATATGTTTCCTTCCGCTACGATTCTTTGATTACAACCTTTCAGAATAAACCCATAGGACCCATCTTCTTTATTTAACAAGTTTTCATTTGCAGTTACTTGCCATCAATCTGGCACAAATCATTCTCAACATCAAATAAAACCCCATAATTTTACACTTTATTTGCATTAATTGGGTAGCAACACCTAAGAATCATTTGGACCTATTCCACTCCCTATGGATATGACCTAGAGATTCCTTTAGTATTTAGTGCTTGATGGCCGGTGGACTCGTATGCTTGGGAATCTATTGCGCATCACATTTTCAGTTTAAGCAATTGGCGCCATTGCTGGGGAGTGGCGAGCGTTCTAAATTGATTCGAAAAGAGCTAGTGGTGATTTGCAATTTCATTGCAAATCCGGTAAGTTCTTTTATCTCTTTTAATTTATGCAAAAATTTATTGTGTATATAATTGTTGTGAATATTTTCGTTGGGGTGAAATTGGTGCATGTCGGTGTGGACTCGTGATGAGCAACACCGGCTTGTAAGAATTACATCTCAGCAAGCTCCAAGAAATCCAATAGCTAGATCATTGTTCAACTTACCTTCCACTCCTTCACTGGAGAACACATAAAATCAACAATTTCATGGAAATTTAAATGACCAAGGGTTACCTTTTGTCCCTCAAAGACAAGGTGATGGTGTAATCCCACCGGCAACCCCAGCGGTACGAAGGGGTAATGCTAATCCCCATGCTCAACAATATAGAGAACCCCCTGTTCATTTGGCTAATCTAGGGAGAACCTTTAGAGAAATTTTGAGACCCCAACGAACCATAGCTCCCTCATGTATTGTTCTACCTCCGGAAGCTAACAACTTCCCCATGAGATCGGAGATGATTCGTCTTCTCCCTCAATATCAAGGGTTCGATTTTGAGAATCCTTACTCACACATGAGAGATTTTAAGGATGTCTGCAGTGCGTTCCTTTCTACAGGATCGCCCATCCAAATTATTTGCTTGGTTTTATTTCCATTTTCTTTAAAGGAAAAGGCAAAAATTTGGTTTCATTCTCTCACTCCTAATTCAATCCACACTTGGAGTGACATGCAAAGGATATTCCTTGATAAATTCTTCATTCTGGGGCGCACGAATGCACTCAAGAGAGCCATTCAAATTTTTTATGAAAAATTGGGTGAATCTTTTGCTACTGTATGGGAAAGGTACAAAGAACTTCTCAATGCTATCCCTTATCATGGTTTGGATATTGGCCAAATCATAAGCTGCTTTCATCAAGGCCTGTCTTTGGAAAACAAACAGTATATCCAAATGATGAGTGGGGGGCAATTCTATGAGAAGAGCCTAGAAGGAGCTATACAAAGCTTTGATTCCATAGCAGAGAATGCCCGAAAGTGTGCCTGGTGGGGGCACTCAAGGGGCAATTCTCGATGCTGCAAGAGTGCAAAGTGTGCCTGGTGGGGAGGAAAACATCATGTGAAAGAGCATGATGACCTCCAAGCTAAGATTGCTAATATGACTAGGAAATTAAAGGCCATAGAATTGCAAAAATTGAGTGAGGTGAGCATAGTGCCTAAGGTGCCTACGGCACTTACGGGACCTACAATAGAAGACTTGTGTATAATCTGTGACGACCCCACTCACTCAACAAATGATTGCCCTAATTTTCCCCAAGTCAAGGGAGCAATTCAAATAGAGCAAACTAATGCTTTGAACTACCAATTGAAGCAATTAAATTCCCCATACTCTGAAACATACAATCCTGGTTGGAGTAAACACCCAAATTTTAGTTGGAAAAGTGGTGGAGGAAATGCTTCCTAAAGCCAAAGCAACCCACCACCGTGTCAACCATTTCAAAGCAACCAAGGTTTTCAAAGCCAAAAATTTCAAAATCCAGGTTTTCAAAACCAAGGTTTTCAAAATCATGGTCAAAACCCAAATTTCCAAGGTCAAGGGTTCTCTTCAAACCATAACTCCAATTTTGGTCCCCCTAATCAAGGAAATCATCAATCTTATCTACCACTCCACAAAAGGAACTATGATGATGTAATAGCCCAACATGTGCAAAATCAAACTCAAACCACTCAAGCTATTGGAGACATGAGGCACAATTGACTAAGTTGACCTCCACTTTGGGTGTACTTCAACAAGAGAATGGAAAATTTCCTTCTCAACTCGTACAAAATCCCCAAGGTCAACATAGTATTGGATCCTCTAGTTCCAATGAAGGGAACCATGAGCATGCAAAGGCCACCACCACTCTTCGTAGTGGGAAAATTATTGATAAAACCATCCCACCTAAAGATTCTACAAAAGAGATTTCACAAAATTTGCCAAAAGAATCTAATGGGGATGAGAAAGAAAATGAGAATGAGCCTAAAGTTCCTAAAACAAGTGGTGTTGAAGTTGGTTTAAACAAAGAGAAAGCTAACTACATTCCTGCCGCCCCTTTTCCCCAATGGCTAAGAGCACCGAAAAAATTGACCAACCATGCAGAAATTTTTGAATTGTTTAAGCAGATTAAGGTTAATATACTTTTGTTGGATGCAATCAAGCAGGTGTCCTCTTACGTTAAATTCTTGAAAGATTTATGCACTGTGAAAAGGAATTTGGGCTTGCACAAAGAAGCTTTTATGACTGAGCAATCTACTTCCCTCGTACAGAATAGTTTGCCTCCTAAGTATAAAGACCCTTGAAGCCCCACAATTGAAATAACTGTAGGAAATTCCAAAGTGGGGAAAGATTTAGTGGACTTGGGAGCAAGTGTGAATTTGTTACCTTATTGGAGTTAGGTTTAGGAGAGCTTGAGTCAACCAACATAAAGCAGTTAGGCGACCGTAGTGTCAAAATTCCTAGGGGGATAGTAAATGATGTTTTGGTTCAGGTTGAAAAATTCTATTTTCTTGTTGATTTCGTTGTGTTAGACACTCAACCTGTGATTGATTGAGGGAGTCAATTCCCTGTAATTCTTGGGAGGCCTTTCTTGGCTACAACCAATGCTATAATTTTGTGTAGGAGTGGGTTAATGACCATAGCCTTTGGTAATATGACTATAAATTTGAATATTTTCAATTTGGTGAAGGAAGTGGGGGAGGATATTGAGGAAGAGGTGCATGAAGTGAATAGAATAGATACTCTAGTTCAGCACCAATGGGATCTCTTTGCCCATGAAGACCCTTTACAGTCGTGTCTTGTCAATGAGACTGTTGAGGATAGTGAAGTGAGTAGTGAGATGGAGTTTCTATACTCCATGCTCAATGAGGAAGAAGTTCTAGAAGCGAATGGTTGGGTGCCTCGCTTCGAGGCATTGCCACCCATTGAGAAAAAGTTAGTGCCATCAAATATCCAACCACCAGAATTGGAGTTGAAACCGTTACCCACTGAATTGAAATATGCCTATTTAGGTGACAATGAGACTTACCCCGTGGTTATATCTTCTAACTTGGAGATTGACCAAGAACTCAAATTGATGGAGGTGCTTAGAGCCCATAGAAGTGTCATAGGTTGGTCCATCGTCGACCTTAAGGGAATTAGTCCCTCTCTTTGCACCCATAGAATTTATCTTGAGAAAAGATGTTGAGAAAGAATTTGATTTGAAAACAACAGTTAATGGCAAGCCTCTTGCTGTCAATCTTCAAACTATTGCTTTAGCTTTGGGATACACTCGTCCTGCAACAACTGACAGACCATATCCATTCCGTGCTATAATTGGCTTTCAAGCAGAGTTGTTTACTAATGCTATGTGCACAAATCTAGTGGAGATGAGAACATTCATTTGAAGCGAGTTCACTCCAAGGAAGCTCAAGCTTGAGTATGCATTAATGAACAAGATTATCCACAACATGATTGTACCGAAAGGAAAAAAAAAAATCCCAACCTAGATGAAATCCAGTTTCTCTTTGAAGTAATGAATGGTAGCCTCATCAACTATGCTGCAGTCATTTGGTGTGTTATGAGAGACTTCATCAAGTCCACTAGCAAGAGGAACTACATTCCATTCCCAGCCTTGGTCACTAAGATAGTGAAGTCAACAGGTATCAAAGGCCCAACCAGAGAAAAAATGGTGCCCCCTCGTCTGGGTCCCATTACAAGCAAGACATAGGCAAAAAGTAAAGCTGTCTCAGCCAAGCCTAAATCAGTGTAGCTCCCATAAACTACTTCAGGACCATCTTCATCTTCATCTTCTCAGCCTTTGAGTACTTCTCCGTTGAAGAGGTTGGAGCGGAGGATCAAGGGTTGGTTTAAATGCATTTTAGGGAAGCAGAAGCACATAGAGCATAGAATGAACAGGCTGGTGAAAGAATACCACATGAAAACGCAGTGAAATGTACAGTTTTAAAATTTTTCCCATGGTGTTCATCCGAGAATCAACTCAAACGATGAATTGAATCAAACAATTAATTAAACATGAATTAAAAGCTTACTTGTATTCCTTTGCGAAGCAATCCTCCAAGTCTTTGAGCTCCAAAGTGTATGGTAGCCTCCAATGGTATCCACACGAGCATAAGTGCTTGCGCGTATAAAGTGCAATTCAATCCCAAGCGTAGGATCTACCATTGCAAGGATAATATTTCATGGAGTCCCATGGTTGTGTCCACAGAGATAAGCAGTCAGAGAGAAAATAGAAAATTCTTTTTAAAAGTTGTTTAGAGTAGATAAAAGAAAGAAAATCAATGGTTGGATTGAGGTTTGTTTTTGTGTAAAATACACAAGGATTGTTTATAATCTTACTGAAAAATAGAAAAACTGGAATTCAGAGTTCAACTCATTTATATCATTAGTATTAATTCATCACAGTTTTTACTCATCTCTATAACACTGAAGAGTGACCTGGATGAAAAATTTTACAATAGAAACTTAACCAACTATTCAAGAAATAGGATATTCATTATAAACACCAATTTAATGCAGTTATCACACACTTGGAACGCCTTAAATGCTAAGAACTACCTGTGGCAAGAAATCCTGTCAACAGATGGTAAAAGCTGACAGTTCCTCATGGATCATATATACATTTTATGTTTAGTATGAATATCCAAATCTGTCTAGTTAAGTTATTTGTGAGAATTAATACCTCTGATATAAATTAAGTATCCCTCTTTATCCCAGCTAATAATTTAGCTGCGCATAATAATTGAAAGAACCTTGATAAAATTAAAATAACTTGAAAGCATAATTTAAACTTGGGAAATATGAAATTAAATTTTATAAACCGGAATTAAATTAAACTGAGTAATTGTTACAGATTAAAACTAACTAATATCAAGATTACAAAATGAAAGTTAACTAAAACATGAACTAAAGTAATCTATCTAGGTTAAGAAGAAGAGAAAGATGAAAAAGAAGAGAGAAAAATCCTTACAACCCTTAAAACTATTCTATGAAAATCAAAGAACGTTTTTACAAAGATCAGGGCAAAAGCTTATATACTAAGACTAAGGAAAATACAAATTTGCCCTTCAAAAAGTCAGAAATTCGAGATATTTTGGCTAAGGCGGCGCCCATTACCGATAATTAGGAAGACGATTATCGGTAATGGCTCTTCTGAATCAACTTTACAAACTGTAATTACCGATAATTGTGGATGAAGGTATCGATAATGGTCTTGAACTGGGAACTGAACTGGGACTGAAATTACTCTATTTTCGATAATTAAAGATATGACTTATCGATAATGACTTCACACAGTAAAACAATGGAATGCAACATCACTTCAATTACCGACTGGCTATCAATAAAGGCTTTAAATTGAAAAATCAAGGCTGCATCATCATTGCAATTATCGATAGTTGATGGCTGGATTATCGATAATGAGATCACTCTGGAGCTTGAAACTTACACATTAAACCACCATTACCGATAATTGAGATAAGAAAATCGATAATGGTCTTGATCATTCTCTGAATTTAGAGGAACTACCGATAATTGTGGTCAATTATCGATAATGACGCTTAGCAGGGTTGAAATTCGAACTTTGCTGCAGTTAGTTGGGGCAACTACCGATAAATGGAGATACTATTATCGGTAATGGAGCTTTTCTAGCATTTTTAACTTACACAAACAAGTCTCAACTTGCTTCAAAACTTTCCTTGCTTCCTTAAGCTCTTTTTATTCCAACAAAAATGCAATAATCCTGCAATGACAAAAATAATAGCTTAAATATAAACTACTACAATTATACTACCTATGTACACTAAGAATTAACAAAATGAACCGCATTATCGCTTTAGAAATGGCACGATTGCATAACAATCAATAAGATCACCCAAATCCTCGCACATTCACAACACTTGAGCAGAGTCAAGCATGGAGAGAGAGAGAGAGAGTGGCGGCTAGAGAGAGTGCATTCCAAGGGTGCTCACGGCCCTAGGGTTTATGCATCTTTTCTCTTTTATGATGAAAGGTTGGTTAGTGCTAACTTGATCTATCTTATTAACTATTAATAACAAGGACCTAAACAATAATAAATAAGAATATTCCTCTTCCCTAATTTAAGTGACTCACTTATACCCTTGTGTGTGTGACCCATTGGGTTCATCCAACCTAGTAGTGGCTTAGGGACATCTCATGTCACTCAAAATAGAAACTTTATATTTGTGGTTCAATTGAAACAATTCCAATTTTGCCCTCAATGATTACACTTATCATTAGGCCTGCACTAGTCATACATATCGTGACGTACCCTAGGTGTGGGTGAATATATGAATATAAATGAACCCTTTATGATATAGGTAATCATTCACTAATCAATGTCATAATTAAGTTAGTTTGGTATGGATAGATGTCAAAACCTAACTTAATCCTAAGTTACTTTTTCACTAAAATTAATCTTAATTAGGTTAACCCTTGAAAACACTTTTATTGGTTACCTTCTGCTTTGGCCAAAGACTTTATTGAGATAGTTTTTGAAGTAACTATGACATTCACCCTTTCATATTAAGGGTAGTGATTCCTTATTGCATACCCACCTGTCTTCATACATAATTCACTAAAGTCAATAAGTACCGATTACATCATGGTGGTTAAGGGTGTACAAGTTAGTATCAAACTGTAGTAACTCATGCATAAGACAACTTGTGGTGTCTCTCGTCCAAGGATTACAAAAGTGACTGTAGACATGAGCGACATGCAAATATAATTCCATATGTTGTACTCATATTGGTCACGTTCAGTATACTTGTTCTCAACAAGTTGAAAGGAATCCATGATATAATGCGGAATAGAAAATTTTCATGGAAACCAATAAGCCAAGATCACATGATTCATTGTATAAGCCTAAAACAAAACCTTAAATAATGTAAACACTTACATTGATAGCCTTAGAGTAGGATTAGAGTGAAAGTAGAACAGCCCCAAAACTATGAGAGCCTCCAAGAGTAATCCATACTAGGTCTTGCTTCTAGTTTCTTCAATCCGAGAGAGAAGATGAAAGAATGAGAGAGTGGGAGAGCTTATGAGTGGCGGCTAGGGTTTTCTCAAAACCCTTGTGTGTTGAATTCTCTTAGTGGCTGGCCCTAGTTCTTCTCTTTATAATGTGGAGTGCTAGCTCCCTTGTCTCACTTAATTCAAATTTCAAATTAACTTGAAATTCAAATTAATTATTATTTGCATAATAACTTTAAAATAAGAACTCTTATTATTTCTCACTTATAATTAACTCTTAATTGTAATATTATTCTCTTTTCTCTTTTAAATGAAGCCTACACCTATATGTGTGTGACCTCTTAGGTTCACAACAACCTAGTAGCAGGAATTAGGATAATAAAAAATTATCCTTCAAATAAAACAACTTTTATTTTAGGTTCAAAAATTAGAACTCTTCTACTTTTCCCTTCAAGAAATAAATTTATCTAGGGCCTCTACTAGTCCTGAGTGACATCCAGCAATATGTCAAGACACACCCTAGGTTGTGTGAAGGTTAAAAATTAAGATACAAATTAACATAGTGAACCCTAGGTTGTGTGAAGGTTAAAAATTAACATAGTGAACCCTTTAGTTACAATTAAGATACAATTCAATCATTCCATCAAACAATGCCTCAGTTAAATTAGTTGGGTATAGATAATATGTCAAAACCCTAATTTAACATCTTGTATGTGATTCTCAAAACTGAAATGTTCTGTGAAACAAAACCATGAATTCGCAGCGGAAGAGGAAAACAAAACTTTTTCATTTTATTAAAACAATCCATGTTCACAAAACCTTCAAGAATCGATTCAAGCATGGGGTCATGTATATTAAAACACATATAAACAAGAATGAATATTTAAACAACATAAATAATCTTACTTGATTGTGTTTTCGATGTAGCTTTCCTTCGAGTTTCAAACGGATGAAACCTCCAAAGCGTATCCACACGAGAGTAAAATTCCCTAGAACCTCCTAGTCTTCCACAACACTTGTGAGCAAGCTAGCATGGAGAGGGAGAGGAGAGAGAGAATTCGGCCCTGGGGTTCCCATAACCCTAGAATGTGAAAACACTCATATTTATAGACTTTCTCCTCTTTAATGGGTGTTTGGTTACTAGTGCTAGCATGACCAAACATCCTTGAATAGAGTAATCCTATTCTTGGTTA
>JAESVK010000335.1:26610-38666 GCA_017140935.1 Hamamelis virginiana | reverse complement strand
GTGACTTGTGATTATCCTTTCATCATTACTTTATATATATATATATATATATATATATATTTGTTATATAAAATGTAGTGTATTTTATATGGTATCCCTCATATTCCTTCACTCCTTCATTTTCTTCTCTCCCTAATTCCCTGTTCTACTTTTTTTTTTATTGGTTAAGGTCCCATTTTTAACTTTCCACATCATCAAATCGGTGACACACTGTTGGATTTTTTTTCTTTCCATTTACTGACTTTTCAATAAACGACTCATACCCAACATACTTTTAACTATAAATCTCTAGCTACAACATAATCTCCAACACTAACTTAATCTAACTTTTAAAATTTTCAAACAATACTAGTGACCGTCAGGGCTGGCCATGAGATTTTGGATGCCTTAGGCGAGCTTCTAAAATGTAGCCCTTACTACGTATTGACAACAGAAATTTTCCTGTAAAATTTTAGTTCTTAAACCTTAATTTCTTATAAGTTAAAACCTACAACATTCAATTCACAAAGCGGGTTTTTAATAGGCTCACCCTGAGCCTCATATCACCATTATATATATATATATGCTAAAACCTATAACAATCAATTCAGAAAAAGGGTTTTCAATTGGCTCACCCCTAACCTCGTATCATCATTATAAATATAATTAAACTTATAAAGAAGACCTACAACAATCAATTCACAAGAAAGGTTTTCAATAGATTCACCTCGAACCCCCTATCATCGTTACAAATATAATCAAGCTAATAAATAAAATTTGATTACAACTCTTGAATATAACTCTATTAAAATAAATATAATTCAACTATATTTTCTAGTGGTGTCAAAATGGACGGGCCGCCCATTTGATCCGCTGACTGGTCCCATAAGATAACGGATCAGGCCCGATTCGGTCCGATAACTAATGGACTGGACTGATCTGATCCATAGTCAATGGACGGATTGGGCTAAGATTTTCTGTCCATTGGGCCGGCCCGATCCGAGACCATTAAGTAGCCTAGTCCGATCCAAAATCCGGTCCGACTATTAGCCCGATCCGTGAGCCCAATCCGTTAAGCCCGTTAGGCCCGGTTACATATATCTGATGGAATTTGTTTCAATTTTTTTTTACACTTTTGCCCACAATAACAGTCATAAAACGGCCATATTGTAGGGGTATATTTGATCTTTCCACAAATTTCAGTCTTTAAATAATTCAAATCAAATCACCACTATCCTCACATCAGAATCAATAATCTCTCTCTGTTCAATCTCTCTCACTCCCACTGTTAGTTTGAAAAAAAAAAAAAAAAACACATTCGGCCATTCGCAATTTCACATCTCTGTTCAATCTCTCTCACTCTCACTGTTAGTTTGCCAAAAAATAAAACCATTTACAATCTCAGTCCGACAGTCCCTCACTCAATCTTTCTCAATCCCTAAGAAGTCAGACCCTCACTCAATCTCTCTCTCAATCTCTCATTGTCTTTCTCACCAAGTTTGCGTAAAAAAAATTCAATCTCTATCTCTCTTTCTCTCTCACAGAGTCACATACTGAACATTTGCCAAAAAAAGAAAAAAAAAAAGAAAAAAGAGAGAACAGTCACCCACCGGCGTGCCAATCCACGGATCCACCTTCGATCTAGCCTTCTCCGCAGTCACCGTGCCGATCCACCTCTGATCCAGTCTCCTCCGCAGTCCACCGCAGTTCCAGACTCCGATCCTGCCTCATCCGCAGTCTACCGTGCCGATCCAGCATCCTCCACAGTCCACCGCAGCGCCGGTCCGATCCAATCCAGAGAAGAGAAAACCAGTACACCGTGCGATTCGTGCCGATCCATCTCCATTGGTCTCTCTCAAGTCTCACTAAACCTGCAGTAGTGCAGTCTCTCACACACTGACACACCCTCACAAGTGACGACTTGACCTTTTATTCTCACACTCACAAGTCTCACCTTTTATTCTTTTCATTGTTTATTTGTTTTAAGTCTTTATCTCTCTCTCTCTCTATCAGTGTATTAATTATTATCTCTCTCACACACTAACACACTCTTTATCTCTCTCTCTCCCTTAGTCTTTACTATTAGTTTATTGTTTATTGCCATACTATAGTTATTAGTTAGTGTTATTATTTTCTGTTTACTGCCATATTATATTTCTGTTTAGTCTTTAGTCTTTACTATTAGTATATTATTTACTGACATACTCTGTTCAAAAAACTGTTTACTGCCATATTATAGATTTATAGTTAGTGTTATTATTTTCCCATATACTATTAGTATATTGTTTACTGCCATAGTATTAATTTTTTTATTATTTTTTTCCAATATACTATTAGTATTTATTTAATATTTGTTGTTATTATAGTTAGTGTTATTATTTTCCCATACACTATTAGTATTTATTTAATATTTGTTATTATTATTGTTAGTGTTATTATTGTTATTTTTTTACTGCCATAGTATTGTGGCTCTCAATTTTTGTTATTATTGTCAAAATGGACCACAATAAAATAGTTAATCTTGAGGATGTGGGGTACAGTAGTGATGAATTTGATGCATTTGAAGTAGTTGGCGGTTCTTCCAATATTGTATACAGTTGAAATATGAATAAAATAAGTCTTTTTTTTTTTTGTTTATTTATTATTCATTCATGTACTTTAATAGTTTAAACTTATAATGTAAAAAAAAGAAAAAAGAATAAGTTAAGCCACAGCCCATCAGAATAGTAAAGAGATGTGTAGGTATAGTATAATGTGCACATGTGTAATGTGTTGATGAAATTAACACATGTAAAGGAAATTAAAAAAAATAAAAATAAAAAGGCCCAATCCGTTTGAAATTAACATGTAAAGGAATTTTTTATTTTTTAAAAAAGAGCTCAATCCGTTTGATCTATTAGGCCGATCCAATAGTCCGATACAATTGATCCGTTAAGCCCGTCCATTAGTACGATCCATTAGACCGGTCCAGCCCAATTTGATCCGATCCATTAGCCCGTTTGGCCCGTTAGCATAGTGGACTAGTCTAATGGACTGGATTGGACAACCAATTTTCCTTAATGGACCGATCCGATAACTTAGTGGACCGGTCATGATCCGATACGGTAGCCCATTTGACCGAAAAATTAACGAATTGAACCGGCCCGATCCGACCGGTTTGACACCACTAATATTTTCCATAAATGTGTCAAAAAATCATAGAACAATGCTACCAAAAAATCAACACAAATCATATTCTAAAGGAAATAGGGTAGTCGAGGAGAGAGAGTGACTAAGTGAGTATTTTTTTTTTCAATGAAATGGGTTGCAAATGATTTGGGGTTTGGGTTGCTCTTTATACACTCACACTAAACCTAAATGATCACCAAAAAATTGAACAAAATTTTGCTACCTAAGGTTATTGCCTCTTAGGCTTCCCCATGGGCTATCTTTAGTGACTATTGAGATTATGGGTCATGTTCTTTTTACCGCTTGTTTAAAAATAAAATAAAAGCCAGCTAAATCAATTACCTTGCTTCAAGCATAGTCTAAGCTCAAAGCAATATAGGACCTTTAGTAGACAGTGCCGGCCCTGAGTTTTGGGGGGCCCTAATTGAGCTCTTAAAATGGGGAACTAATATATATTGACGCAAAAAAAAAAAATTATGTAAAATATTTAACTAGACATTGTTTATTTATTTATTTAAATTTTTTAGTACCCACACAAAGTTTGATGGAAAAATATAAACATAAATGGAAAAATAATTTTTTATTTGTTTCATCTAATTACTAGAAAAATAATAATAAAAAATATTGTTAGGTTTGATTTTATGATCAAACATAAAATAATAAAGAAATTAAAGTCAATTATCTTCTTTAAAGTCCAATAGTTTTGTATAGAATTCACTAATACAGTTCAAGTAAATTTTAAATTATAGAGATTTATAACACTTATACCCGACAAAAGCAACACAATTCATAACATATATTTTAAAAAAGAAATCTATGCAATAAAAATATAAAGCCAACTTGCTAATTTTATTTAAATTATATGATACGAAATATGAAGTAAAAAATCGTAGTGTTAATGTTGGAATATGCTCTTAATTAACCAAACAATCAATTTGAAGAAAGTGGTGTCAAAGAGAAATTTTTAAACTCCAATTTTAATCATGAATAATCAAAACCCTAAAATACATAAAATCATAAATTCCTAAAATGCTAAAAATAAAAAGAAATTAAAAAATAATAAAAATTTAAAATTTAAAAAAAAAAAGAAAAAAAAAAGAAGAGAAGAGAGTGAAAATAACACTTATTGGAATTGATTGAGATCTTGCGTGAGATTGTGAGAACTTAATCACTAAGAAGCAAGAAAATAATGAGAGCAGCAGATATATATATATATATATATATAGAAAGAGTGTGTGTTTGTGTGTGCGTGTGTGTGTTTTAGTTGTAAGGGGATTATTAGGGGAGTGAGTTAGTTTCATGAAATACTAAAAGTGGTCTAGAGGGAGTAGAAACTAGGGAGTGAGATTTTGGTTTTTGGGCACGGACGTAGCCACGTAAGGGCGAGGGTGGGCACTGACATTTTGAAAATTTGTAAGGTTCCACTTGACTTGAATAAATTTTACATACTTAACACAATTTATTCCACTGAATCCATATAACTGTCACTCTTCTATTTCTAATTTCTTATTGTGCTCTGATCCTAGTTACTTATCAAGAGAGAGAGAATAAAATATTGAACTCTTCTTTTTCCTATTCCGGCTCATTGGGATTAGAAAGAGAATTAAGTCCTTGCACTACTATAATCATAAGTTGAAACAAATTGTGTTAATCTGTATTCTATCGTGTGGGTTCCACTTGACTTGAATAAAGCCAGATAGCGTTCAGTTACAAATTTTACTTACTTAACAAATTTAGGAATGAATGAGTCATTGCTTCCTCCTGTGATTATAGTACTATAGTAGAACAAGGACTTAATTTTATTTCTAATCCTAATGGAAAAAGAAGAGTTCAGCTTTAGTGAATATTTTATTAATACAAATTATTTTTTTATGATTTATGTTTCATTTACTAGTGTTTTTGTGCTTTTTTGCATTAAATATAGATAATTTATTAGTTTTAATAGATTCTTTTCATGTTACTTTTAAAAGATGAAACCTTAAATTTCATTTTTTCGAGTTTCGCCCACCCTAGCTACAAATCCTAGTTATGTCCCTGCAGAGCCGGCCCTGAGAGGAGGCCCAAGAGGCTTCCGCCTTGGGCATCCAAAAAGTGATGATTTTTAGGGGCACTCACTTCAGCCCAAATGT
Organism: Hamamelis virginiana; assembly: GCA_017140935.1. Lineage (NCBI taxonomy): Eukaryota > Viridiplantae > Streptophyta > Magnoliopsida > Saxifragales > Hamamelidaceae > Hamamelis > Hamamelis virginiana. The sequence continues at coordinate 33,390 of JAESVK010000335.1, read as the reverse complement.
AGGCTACATAAAGCCATTAGCCTAAGCCCAAAAAAAATAAAAATTCAACCCATTGAAACCAATCTAGCCCAAAGAATGGTGAGCCCAAAAAACAAAACAAAAAAAATTGAACTGCCCAAAAGAAATTTGAACCGGTAAGCTCATTTCCCAAATCCAATTTCCCCTAATTTCCCAAACCAAATTTCCCAAACCCCATTTCCCCCACACGGCCACACACGCAGGCAGACCGTAGACCTCTTCCTCTCGCCTCAGATTTCAAATTTCCCAAATCCCAAACCTAATTTCCCAAACCCCATTTCCACCACACACACAGGTAGACCTCTTCCTCTTGCCTCAGATTTCAACCAGTAAGCTCAGGGCGACGGCTCCGTTCCAACTGTAAGCTCTTTAGTTTTTAGGGTTTACTAACAAATTTTTTAGGGTTTCATTGAAAGAATACGAACAAGGAACGCAGCGGAAGGTAGGTTTAAAAACTTTTTCCTTTGTATTCAACCATGAAATCACTTAATCGATGAATCGAATCAACTTTAAATTAAATACATTAAAGTAAAGCTTACATTGATGTGTCCCTTTGCGATGTTCTCTTCCTTTGATGATCGTCCTCGCTCAAACTCGAGCCCCAAAAGAATGGTGGCCTCCAATGAACGTCCACACGAACACAAGAGTCGCAAAACCTTCTTGAATTTTTCAACCCTTGAAAAAGACAAGCATGGAGAGGGAGAGAGAGAGAGGGGCGGCAATCATGAGAGAGAGAATGAGATGGATGCATACTTGAAAGCTAGGGTTCACTCTCTTTAAATAAGCCCCTCCTCTTCTTAGGGTGTTTGGTTACTAGTGCTAGCATGACCATTAACCCTATTTTGGTTATTCCCATTCTTGAATTAGATATCCTTTTGGTTATTAATTAATTAACCCTTAATTAATTAAAACCAAACATATATCAATTAGAATGTAACCCTCTCACAAGTTTAACAACCTCACTTATGTTCTTATGTGTGTGACCCATTGGGTTCATCCCAACCTAGTAGTGGCAGGGGACATCTCGATGTCGCCCAAAATAGAAACTTTCTATTTTTAGGTTCGATTGGAACAATTCCAATTTTGCCCTCAATGGTAACCTTTATCATTAGGCCTTCACTAGTCATGAGTGACATCTAGCAATATGTCATGACGTACCCTAGGTGTGGGTGAATATACGAACATGTAAATGAACCCTTCGTGCTATAAATAATCCCTCACCAAACAATGTCTCGATTAAGTTAGTTGGGTATGGATTCATGTCAAACCCTAACTTAATCATGCGTTACTAATTCACCAGATTATAATCTCAATTAGGTATACCCTTGAAACACTTTTCTTGGTAACCTACTGCTTTGGCCAAAGACTCCATTGAGATAATAACTGTGAATTAACTAAGACATTCGCCCTTTCTAATTAAGGGTGGTGATCCTCTATTGCACACTCACCTATCTTCATACATAACTCACTAGGGCCAATGAGCACCGATTACATCCTTGTGATTAAGGGTGTACGAGATACTATCAAACTCTAGCAATTCATATATAAGATAACAAGTGGTGTCTCAAGTCTAAGGATTACAACTGTGACTATACACATGAGCAGCCTTTGACATACAAATAGAATTCCATAAGCTGTACTCAAATTGGTCACGTTCAGTGTACCTGTTCTCTAACAAGCACCCACAGGTTTACTATAGTGTCTCTACACAGATGGTTCGAGACTCACCATCCTCCCATGGAGCTAGTAAAACCTGAGCTAATCTTAACGGTTTATAATTGTCCAAATATATAAACCTATGATCAGGAACCAGTTTAGGATAGAAGTACTTGAGAGTTATAAGTCTATCTATCTCAACACTTGAGATATAACTCTCTATCATACTATCCAAGGACTTTATCATGAACAGTAATTAAACACAAGTTTACATGATAAAAATAGCCATATCATAAATGAATAAATATCCATACAAGATAATATAATGAAATATAAAACCCTAAACTCAACAGAACAATTGGTTTTAGGGCACATATCTAACATTCATTACAATTGTTTAGGATTTTTGGTATTTCAGTTAATTGGTTGGTAAATGTGAGATTAATTGGTTTATTCTCGAGCAAAATGGCTTATCGTCATCTCATTTTTATTTTTAATTTGCTTCCTGTTATTGCTAAACTTACAAAGTACCAACAATGGGGTCGTGGGGACCGTTGGGCTATTTTCAATTACAATTTTTTTTTTCATATTTAAATAGGTATGGTTGCTTGAATTATCTAATCTCTTATCAATTAATTCTTGCTCGAAACCTTGATAGTGGTAGTAGTATGGCATTTGAATTTTTTTGTACATGTGTGTTTAATTTAACTAAACTTGACACAAATTAATGGTGCAAACTAAGGGTTATATTTTTCCTTGAATTGGTAGCACCAATTTTTAATGTTAGCAAGTGCAATTGTGCAAAATAATATGGGTGAAGATTTTTAATTTAATATATTGCAAAAAATCCCTAATTCCCTTAGAAGTTTGATAAAGATTGAATTTTTAAAACAATTAAATTAAGTTGACTTCAGTTCAAAGGCAAATCAAATGGTTGGCTTAATTTTCAAGGATATTGTTTTCAACGGAGCTACATATCAACAATAGCTCTTTAAAGTTGGGCTACATATTTTTTAAAATGTTTATAAACATTGCCACAATATAATCCTTGTTTTTAGTTTTCGTGTAAATACAAAACAGAAAAATGATAATATTTTAGAGACAATTGTTGTTGACATTAGTATAATAAGTTTTTGTTGTTGTTGTTGTTGTTGTTGTTTTAGGGCTCATCATTTAGCCATGGCTCCTAAAAAGCAACCGTTTAGACATGCAAAAAGAAAAATAAAGTAAACGAGAGAAAATTTTATTCAAACTCAATCCGGATCTCTTGACAAGTTTCTAATTACTAGTAAAAAACCAAAGACTTCAGATTTAGTGAATGAAGAAGAACCTACTAATCAAGATTTGGTAAATGAAAAACAACCTCTTACTCAAGGCATGGTAAATGAAGAAGAAACTCCTAATCAAGACTTGGTGAATGAAGGACATCCTCCTAATCAAGAATTGGTGAATGAGAATGAGAATGAGAATGAGAATGATCAAAATGAAGATGGCAATGAAGAATGTGGGCCTTCATTCTCTTCAAACATTGATGATCCGAGTGAGTGGGATCTTGTTGATTAGAATCTTATAGATACCTTAGTACAAAGGGGTCCTATAAGAAAAAATGATACAAATTTTCTGATAAATGAGCATAATAGACATTTCTCATTTGCCCATTACATCCGACACTTACCAAATGGAGAGAAGCAAGATAGGAAATGGCTAGTATATTCATATACTAGCCATAAATATATTGTTGCTGTTGTAAGTTGTTCTAATAAGCTGGGAACACAACTCAATTGGCTAGTGAAGGCTTCAAAGACTGGAAAAATGTTAGTTATAGACTTAAATCTCATGAATCTAGTAGTGATCACATTGTTTGCATGGGAAAATGGATTGAACTCACTTTGAGATTGGAGAAGAATGAAACAATTGATAGACATATGCAAGAACAAATACAAAGAGAGAAAGAACACTGGAAGTAGGTATTAATGAGGATTATTGCCGTTGTTAGGGCTCTAGCTACACATAATTTACCATTTCGGGGGGACTATGAGAAGATTTATGAAGAGAGTAATGGAGTTTTTTTAGGCATAATTCAAATGATTGCTGAATTTGATTCATTCATGCAAGAGCACTTTCAGCATATCAAAAGTAGTGAAATTCATTCTCACTATCTTAGCCACAAGATTCAAAATGAATTGATACAGTTGATGGGAAATGAGGTCAAAAGTAAAATTATTGAAAAAATCAAGCAAGCAAAATACTTTTCAATAATACTTGATTGTACTTCAGATGTAAGCCATGAAGAACAAATGTCACTTGTAATCCGGTGTTTGGATGTTTCAACAAGTCCAATAGAAGTAAAAGCGGTTTTTCTTGAATTTTTGAAAGTTCATGATACAACTGGCCATAGGCTTTTTTAATTTACTAATAGAAGCTTTGAAAACTCTTGAACTTGATATTGGTGATGTAAGAGGTCAAGGCTATGACAATGGCTCTAATATGAAAGGGAAACATAAAGGTGTTCAGAAAAAAATGCGTGAAATAAATCCTAAAGCTTTCTACACGTCGTGTGGTTGTCATAGTCTTAACCTTGCATTTTGTGAAATGACGAACTCTTGTGCTAAAGCTAAGCATTTTTTGGAGTGGTGCAACGTATATATATATTGTTTTCTTCTTCTATAAAGCGGTGGAAAGTCTTCAAAGATAATATAGATGGTCTCACGGTGAAACCACTTTCACAAACATGCATGTTGAGAGTGTTAAAGCAATAAGGTACCAAGCTTCTCAAATAAGAGATGCATTACTTGACTTGGCAGATTCTTGTGATGAACCCAAATTTTCTAGTGATGCTAGTACCATTGCAACATATGAATTTAGGAATTTTGAGTTCTTAGTTGCTATGATTATTTGGCACAACTTGTTGTTTGCTATTAATACTATTAGCAAGACTCTTCAAAACGAAAACATGAATATTGATGTTGTTATAGAACAGTTGAGAGGATTCATTACCTTTTTTGAATAATATAGAAAAACTAGATTTGTGGATGCCAAAATTGAAGCCAATGAAGTTACAACTTTGCTGGGATTGAACCGATTTTTCAAGAAACGCGCATTATTCGTAGAAAGAAACATTTTGATGAGAATGCAAGTGAAGAAGTGACACAATCAGTTGAAGAATCGTTTAGAATTAATTACTTCACATATGTTGTTGATCAAGGCCCTAGTTCACTTAAGGAGTGGTTTGAGCAATTTCAAATATATGAGTAGAATTTTGGATTTTTGTTTGATTTGAAGAAGTTAAATTCTGCTGATGGTGAATGTTTGAAGACTTATTGTCTCAAACTTGAAGATTTTCTCAAATGTGATGAGCATTCTTCTGATATTGATGGTAAAGATTTATTTTTTGAATTCTAAGTCTTGAAAAATGTTTTGCCAAAAAAAATAAAAAGACCGATTGAAGTGTTGAATCATTTGAAAGTAATGGATGATTGTTTCCCAAATGCATGGATTGCTTATAGGAGATTTCTCACCATACCAGTTACAGTTGCCTTGGGAGGAAGAAGCTTTTCGAAGTTGAAGTTGATCAAATCTTACCTTCGGTCTACAATGTCACAAGAAAGATTGAATGGGTTAGCCATTTTATCCATTGAAAATGATTTCTCACGTAAGCTTGAGTATGACACTTTAATTAGCAACTTTGAGGTGCAAAAGCAAGAAGATCAAAATTTATGTGATGTGTTGCTGGCTTGCTGCTAATGATTTTTCAGGTAATTACATAAAAAAAATAAACAATATTTGTACATATATTGTTTTAGTAATTGATGGAGATGATGATAATGCTCGCCTGCTTGGATTACTCAGGTATGTTTTACTATTTAGCCTCTATTATATTTGCAAGGGCAATTTCCATTAATAATCCTAAGTTTCCAAAATATTACGCCTACGAACTCGATCCAAAACAAATTACGCAAATATTTTTTTAGGACATAAATAACCACCACTCATATGGGTATTTACAATTTGACCATTGAAATGGTCAAAATTTTTGTACGGATGAATTAAAAAAAATTGAAGAGTCACCAATAATCAACACAATCTCCAATTTTGTGTATAATCCCCAATCTTCAATAATACAAAGGATCACCAGAATTACAAATAATCACCAATTTCCAATATTACTAAGAATACCCAATAGAGTAGACAAGATTTGATTGATTTGATGTTCTTGGAAAGCGCAAACTAAATGAATGACATGCATGATTTTGACGTGACATAAAGTGGATTGGGGATTCTTAACAATATTGGTGATTATTAGATAAATTGGGGATTGGGAATTTTGTTTATTTTTGGGAATTATACATAAAATTGGGGATTCTGTACAAAAAATTCGGGGGGACATTGAATGACCCGCATTAAATGCTAACGTGACATAAAGTGGATTGGAGATTCTTAACAATATTGGAGATTATTAGATAAATTGGGGATTGAGGATTCTTTTTATTTTTTGGGATTATACATAAAATTGGGGATCCTGTACAAACAATTCGGGGACATTGAATGTCTAGCATTAAATGTTGACGTGACATAAAGTGGATTAGGGATTCTTAACAATATTGGTGATTATTAGATAAATTGGGGATTGAGGATTCTGTTTATTTTATGGGATTATACATAAAATTGGGGATTCTGTATAAATTGGTCAAACTTCAATTTTAAGGGTAATTTCGTACAAAAAAAAAACAGTAATAGATGTATATATGTAATTAGTTTTGGATAGGGTTCGTAGGCGTAGTATTTTGGAAACTTAGGATTATTCATGGAAATTTCCCTATTTGTAATGATGATAGGAGGTTCGGGGGTGATCCTATTGAAAACCCTCCTTTTGAATTGATTGTTGTAGGTCGTCTTTAGTTTATTAGTTTAATTATATTTGTAATGATGACAGGAGGTTTGGGGGTGATCCTATTGAAAACCCTCCTTTTGAATTGATTGTTGTAGGTCTTCTTTAGTTCATTAGTTTAATTATATTTGTAATGATGACAGGAGGTTCGGGGGTGATCCTATTGAAAACCCTCATTTTGAATTGATTGTTGTAGGTCTTCTTTAGTTTATTAGTTT
>JAESVK010000335.1:0-26600 GCA_017140935.1 Hamamelis virginiana | reverse complement strand
TCTTCTTTAGTTTATTAGTTTAATTATATTTGTAATGATGATCGGAGGTTTGGATGTTGTGAAATGATTGCTGTAGATTTTAACTTATGATAAATTAATGTTCAATAACTAAAATTTTGCCAAAAAAAAAATAAAAAAAAAATTAGTCAATAGAGGCATCGTTTGAGGAGCTCACCTAGGGCATCCAAAACCTCAGGGCCGGTCCTACGTCCCTGGTTTTGGACTTAGGCTCCATTGTTTAAAAAAAGGAAAAAAAGAAGAAGTCAGATTTGTGTTTTGAGGCCCTTGTGCCAAGTTAAATAAGTGTGCTTTCATAGGCGGACCTATTAAAGGGACTGGGGAGGGCTGTAGCCCACCCCAATTTTATCCCAATTTTTTTTACTCTTCTAATTTCACCAATAAAAGCACTTTAACCTACCTAACCCTAATCACACACTCTCTCTCTTTGGCCCTAATTTTGATATCTGACCACAGAACATTCTCTCTCTCTTCTTCTTTCTCTTTCTCTTCCACCCATGTGGATATGTGGTCCCCCATCTCATGATCCTCACTCTCTCTTGTTGGTCCCTTATCTCATTATTCTCACTCTCTCTATTCTTAGTCCCATATTTAATATTTTGCAAGTTGATCATCTCAAAGTTGGGGAAAGCTAAGCCACTAACAATAAATATTAAGGTATTTGCTAATTTTTTATTTTCATATTTGCTCCTTTTGTTTTTGTTTTTATTTTTATTTTTGTTTTTATTGGAAAAACTTATGGGAAAAGCACTAACAATAATCTATTCTTATTATATATTTATCTTCAATTCATCATTATTGAATTAAATGGTCATTGCTATGTTTTAAATTGTGTAGGAAACTGTTCCCGGTGTAAATTACGGTCTCAAAACTTTAGGAATAAAGTCTTAACACGAGCGTGCCAGAGCCTATTAAAAGCTCAAAGGACCTTGTGAACACGACCTCTAGCACCTCCTAGGTCATGAAATTAGGAGAAGTCCTAATGCCTAGTTGGTCATTTATAAAATATAATGAAAATAAGACGATTAACCAGGATTAGAGGTTGATCCTCTTGGGTTGTCTAAGAAACTAAAGCTAATAAATTAAAATGAGATGAACAGATTAGAAATAAGACATTTCATTAATTAAAAGTAAATTAACTGAATATGTAGAATAATTGGAAATACTTAAGGCATCTTCAGTAGTGTAGCCAAAGCCACATTCAAAGCTAAAATATGGCTTTTGATGGAGAAAAGTTACTCCAGTAGTGTAACCAAATCCCCAGCCAAAATTTGAAGCTACTACAGTGAGCAGTCATATTTGACTGCTCACTGTAGCTCAGCCAATATTGCCAACTCACAGCAAAGTGGAGCAAAAGCCCTTTTTGCCCTCATCAACCAACAAAACTGTTGGTGATCAACAGTCCCCAACCCTCATTTTCTCACCAATTTTCCTAGCAAACAAACAGAGACAGAATTAAAAATCAAACTTTGTAGAATAAAAAACAATTATTTGCATTAATAATCTCAACAAGCAACCAAACAATGGAATCATCTCAAATTTTTTTCAACAAAGCAGACATTTTTCGAAATAAAAATAAATGAACCTGTGCCGTCGGTAGAGGATGCCATCCATGATCAGATCTAAGATATTCTCACTATTTTGCGCTGTCGACAAGCTTCAGGGACAAGTTCGGAGCTTCGATTAGATTTGAGATATTCTCACCATTTTGTCATCCATGCCATATGTTCTCGACTAGACAGAGAAAGATAAGGAAAAAGGTGGATGAATCTTGATAGAGAAAAATGAAATATGAAGATCAATAATCATAATCTTCATAATGGAGGGAGTGGGTTTTGGTGTTTGGCTGGGAAGAGAGAAGTCAGGGATGGAGGGGACGTGGGAATAGAGGAAAAATGGAGGGAATGGGTTTTGGGGAAGTGGGATATTTTGTCAAAAAAAAATCATTAAATTTTTTTTTAACAGATTATAAAGGTAGAAACTGGTTTTATACAAATAAAAGTTAGATTTTTATTAGAGCAATGCTAGGAGTCCCGTCCACCATTCTCGTTTGATTTCCCGACTGATCGTTGGATTAAATACCCCTATCATGTATGTCATTCCTGCCAAAAATCACATTGATCTAACGGTTAGTTTTTTAGAAAACTGACTGTGAAAAAAATAATAACATAGAAAAAAAATCACATTTTTTCAAAGTTACATTTCTCAGAAACCAATTGTTGGATCACTATGATTTTTAGTAGGCATGACATATATGACAGGGGTATCTAATTCAACGGTCAGTTTTCTAAACTATTCACCGCAAGTAACACTACAGGACCTGATTTTAGCATCTTTGTAATTTGATAATAATAAAAAAAATCATACAATTTGACACACACATTCACTCAATGGTGGTTGGATTCTTGGAGATGAATAAAGGGTAGTTGATGTAATTGATAAGAAATAATAAGGGTAGAAGTGGAAAGAAGATGGTTGAGCCAAAAATTTATGGATGCACTACTGGAGCAACTCCCATCAAAGCCAAAGCCAAAGCCAAAGCCAAAAAAAGCAGAAAAACACCTTTTTCCTTCAAATTTGGCTTTTGTTGGGAACTTTTTTGGCTATACAGCTCCTGACTTCAAAATACTTTAATTAAATTCCATTTCGGATTGAGATAATAACTAAGCTTCTAAAACTTGAAGTCGAAACTGCAACTATGAACCACTTAACTTGGAAGACGAAGAGACACTATCGTGGAAATTAATTACAGTAATTAAAACTAAACAACTAAGAAATTGAATATTGAAAACAAACTTTGAAGAACAGTACTGCTTTGAGCTGGTTTGATTTAGGTTGTTGATTATGCCATTCCTGCTTCTTGGCCTTCTTTAAATAAAAGATTGGGCTGAAGTCCAAAACAGTTCCAGCCCACTTCTTCCATCTCCCTAAATCATGGGCCACTACTCCCATTATCCGTAACTTCCCCACTACCCAGCCAATAATCGTTCCAACCCACTTCTTATGACTTCCACTTGAATCCTCTTTTGCCACATGTCCTCTTCTGAATAGCCTACTATTTTACCACATGGCACCATATTAGCAAATCCCCTCTAATGCAGGGTCAAGAGAAGGATTAAGAGAGGGATCAAGAGGGGGTTCCATAGGTGCATCCATAGGAATAGCTAGTGCCTCCTCCATATATTCTTCCATATTAAGCTTCTCCTTTATCTCTCGAAATTCCTTGACAATACGCTACTTAAGAGAGTTAAAGCGATCATGAATTCCCACTGAAAAAGTATCGAAACAATCCACTAGGCGCTCATAGGGGTCTTGGGATCCTTCGCCTTGGCAGTCTTGAGTAGCATCCAATTTCCTTATTCTCTTTTGACTTTCTCATTGTTGACTTCCCACCTTTTCTTATCCGTAATCCACTTGTATACCATTTTGATGAAGGTCGTCACACAAAATGTGTCGGAGTCTTTTCCTGAATAATTTACTTCAATTTCTTGCTCCAAAATCACATCCGCTCCAAACAAAACAAAAATACGAAATAAGAGCATTCCAAATGGTAAAGCATGAGAGTGTTGAGTGGCAAAAGTATGATTATGGTCAATGATAACATGAGCAAGATTAATTGGTTCTTTATTTAGCACGACCCAAATCAAAAAGACATGCCACTCAGAAACATAGGTGTAGCTCCCATATTTTGGCATAATATTATGAGTTATGATAGAGTGAATGACTCTAGCATTAAAGGTGAGTTAGGAAGTGAGTTTGGTGAACTCATGGATACCCATTGTGGGATTACCACAAATGAGGCGAATAGCATCTAGAGTGGGAAATTTATCACTTTTGAGGGGATGGTTCTCAAGTTTGAACCAATACAATTCACCTATTGGAATTTTAAACAAACTAGCAAAGGTCTCTCTATCAAAATCAATCTTAACTCCATTTACATAGGAATGAATTAAGGTTTTGTTGCCTAGGGCCAAATTAGCAGAAAAATGCTTGACAAGAAGGGTTATAATAGGATTAGCTATTTCAATGATAGGCAACCAGTTTAAGTCTTTGAACAGAGAATAAACAAAAGGGAAATATTCTTTGAGAAAGTAATGTGGAACGCTCTTACCAAGTATTATTGTTCTTGAAGCGATGCGTTCGGTGTAGAGAAGTTCACACTTCTGAGAGATGAAGAGGTTTAAATATGGTTCACTTGATCTTGGACGTCGATGAACCTCTTCTGCAACTTTCTTCTTCCCTTTGTTTCTTTGAGAAACCCTTGAGGACCCTTCTCCATGAGAACGATGGCTTGAAATGGATTTCTTGGGTGCCATTGATGATTCAACACAAACAAGCAATAATGTAGATGATGAATGAGAGATATGATTCTGAAAAGTGCTTTGAATCATTTTAGAAATCAATAGGGTACTAAGGGTTAGGGTTTTGAACAATTTTGGAGAGAAAGAATGTGAGAAACCTTGAAAAAGATGAACGGGCATGAGTTTTTAAAAAATAGAGCCCTTGATTAGTAGTTAACTAGACATTGAGATTAGTCGACTAAAGAGCTACTTAGTTGACTAGTCACTATGTTTAGTCGACTAAATGAGAGGCAGTAGCTATTTTAATTTTTCCAGAAACTTTAGTCGACTAGAGAGATGATTAGTCGACTAATTGAGTCCGTTCAGTTTTAATTTGAAAAACTACTTTAGTCGACTAGGTAGGAATTGTTAGTCGACTACAACTTTCAAAATTTTGATTTTTCAAAAATTTATCTTTAATAAATCCTTTTCATGTATGCACATGATTCATGAGCAAGTATGCAACATTAATGAGCATCAAAACATCATTTTCAAATTTCATTCTCATTTAGTTTAGTCAAAGAAAATGCAAATATACTATTGAAGCACAGTTTTTAACAAAACTTTTAAGCACATTTCATTTGCATCAAAATACAAACAATTTGACTGAACTAAACACATGTTAATATGAAAACATCATATATATTAAAAAATGACATTCACATTAATAATCTTCAAAATATGATGCATAAAGAATATAAATGACTTAAATTATATATGCATGATATAAACAAGGATTAAGGGAATTCTTACTAATTTACCAACCAAAGTTGGTTTTCTTACCTTTATCCTTCAAGGATATCAATCGTGATCATAGAATATATTTCCTCTTCATAATTAGATTTAATCAAATCAACTGTATTCATATTTATGAGTAGAGGACAATACCTTTTCTTGTGTCCCCTTTCAAGACAAAGCTTACATATTTTGGAATTTGACATGCTTGATTCACTTATTGAATAGTTAATGACATTGGAGTAAGCTGTATGCTTTCTTCATCATCAACATCATCACCATTGCTTTCCTCATTCTCAATGACATCATCATAGTTGTCATTTGAGAAACTTTGAGCTTGATTGAGCGATGAATACTCTATTTCTTCGTCACTTTCATCTTACTTCATAAGTCGCTCATGTAGAGTGAGAGAATCAATGAGCTCATTCATGCTAATAGTTGAGAGGTCTTTTGCTTCAAGAATGGTGGTTACCTTTGTTCTCCAATCTTTAATCAAAGATATAAGAAAATTACTAACAAGATATTTATTAGCATATGTTTTACCAAGAATTTCCAAATGACTAATAATGTATATGAAACGTAAATGCATTTGAGAAATAGATTCACCATGAATTCATTTTGAATGTTTCAAAATCATGAACAAGAGATCTAATTTTTGAATTTTTGATTTGAGAATTTTCATCAAAATCCATTTCAAGTTCATCCCAAATTTGTTTTTGTTAGAGGTATGCCCTAAAACCAATCCTAAAGGGCATATCAATTTCATATTATATTAATTTGAAGGTACAACTTGTCGTATATGTTTAAATATATATGATAAGGTCCATGAATAAATGATAAGAGAAATATGTATCTCAAATTGTTGAGATATGAAGACTCATATTTCTCATACACATTTATTCTAAAGAAGTTCCTGCTCATAGGTTTATAAAGTGGACATTTATAAACCATTAAGAGTAGCACAAATTTAAACTAGCTCCAATGGGAGGATAAGTAGTCTTTCCTATTGGTGTAGTGACACTATAGTTAATCTGTGGGTGCATATTAGAGAATATGTACACTGAACATGATCTGCAAAAATATTCTTATGGAGTTTAAGTCAAAAGAATATTCTTATGTTACGTCCATTAATTTAGTAATCCTTAGACCTGAGGCACCATAGTTATCTTATGCATAGGTCACTTGAGTTTGATAGTAACTCGTACATCTTTAACCATAAGGGTGTAATCGGTACTCATTGGCTCTAGTAGGGTTATGTATGAAGATAAATGAGTACGCAAAAATGAATCATCACTTTCATCTTTGATGAGAGAGAATGTTAGGGTTCGTTCACAAAGATAATTCTCAGTTTGAAATCCATGGCCATGGTGATAGGTGAACTATGAAAGAGTTTCATTAGGTTCATCTTATTGAGAATTATATTTTGTAGAACATATAACAAATTGTTAAGATAGGGTTTGACTTAATAACCATGCCTGATTATCTTAACAGTGACATTAGAGGATAAAAGATTAAGTAACATGAGGGATTCATTTTAGTTCTGCTATTCACCCATACCTAGGGTATGCCATGATATGTTGCTAGATGTCACTCATGACTAGTGTAGGCCTATTGATAAAGTGTTATCAACAAGGGCATAATTGGAATTGTTCCAATGGAACCTAAAAATAGAAACTTTTTATTTTTGAAACATTGAGATGTCCCTGTCCACTGCTAGGTTGGGATGAACCCAAAGTGTCACACAAAAAAGGACACAGGTGAGTTCTTTAAGTTAGGAGATGGTTAGTTTCTAATTTATATAACTTACTTAGGCTCTTTAATTAAAGGTTAATTAAGGACGACTAAGTTGCAAAAATTAGAAACCCTAGCATTTGCCTATAAATACAAGGGTGAGGGTGCATGCTAGCACTAAGTACATCCAAACCCTAAAGGAGGAGTGATAATCACAACCACCCCCTTGATGGCCGTGACCTAGAGGAGGTTTTCTCCCATGGCCGTGATCTTCTCCCTCCCTCTCTACCCTGTTTTGTTCAACCGTTGATCAAGTGCAAGGGGCTTATGGAATCTTGGGTTCGTGTGGATACCTTGGAGGCTTCATACACTTTGAAGCTTGGATTCGATTGAGGTTCCTCAAAGGCAATCATCAAGTACGTATATTTAAAGTTTTTTAAATATTGTTCTTGTATTATTTATGATCCTATGCTTGTTTCGATTTCCTACTGGAATGTGAATGGAATGATTCTTGTTTTATAAAAGTTTTATAGTTTGTCTTTCGCTGCGAATCCTCCCTGTGCACATTCTTTTAGTGGTACCAGAGCCAAATCAAGTATGATCATAAATTGATGATGGCATATAATGGATATGATTAATTAAAATTGATTTAATATGGGTTCTTGAACCCCACATAGAATTCAGTCATGGTGTTTTTGTTTAAATGGCAACTAGGGTTTTTTCAAGAAACCCTAGCATGAGTGATGGCTACATGGTGGCTTTGTCTCCTCAAGTGCTTTGGGTATTAGGGTTTTGAGAAAACCTAATAGGTGAGTGGCGACTATGGGGTTTTAATCCCTTAATGTATTTTGCATTTAGGGTTTATTAAAACCCTAGCTATGGTTCACGGCTTCTTGAGGGGATAGTCCCCTATGTATTTTCGGCAATATGGAGATGTACCACAAGCTTTTGACAAGTTGGGTTTTGATGAAAAACCCCTTACGAGTTTCGGCCCTCTCTCTCATCTCCCATGTATATTTCGGCCACTAGGGTTTTACAAATCCTAGTAGGTTCTTTAATTTGATTATTCATGATTAGAGTTTTAGAAACCCTATGATGAATGGACATGATTGTTTCTTGGAGTTTTAGAAACCCTAGATACAATGGATGATGTTCTTGTTTTGGAAACTTGGACACTTTGCTTGGATTTTAGAAGCCCTAGCTATTGCCCAGAAATTATACGCTAGAGGGGGGGTGAATAGATTATAGCAAATTTTATGAAATAAAATCCAATTTAAAAATTTGACTTAATTAAATTTGAGGGAAAGAAACAAGTTAACAAATTTAATTGAAGATGAAAAAAAAGAGTATGAATCACAACTAAGCAATTTAACAAGCAAGTAAATAAATTAAATGCAAGAGATAGAGATAGAGAGATTCAAACACAAAGAATTTAACCTGGCTCGATCTCCGTCTACATCCAAACCTCAAGAGCCCCGTCTTGAGGATTCCACAATCCACTATGGATCACTCCTTCAAGGTGGAGAAACCTTTACAAATTGTCTTCTTTCAAAGGTGGAAGACACTCACCCGTAATGGATTCATATAACCCTTACAATCTCACAAGTCAAGATGATTAAATAAAGAGTATTACAAAGAGTAACTCCTCAAAGAGTAAATGAATACAAATATGAGCACTTACTAATATCTCTCAAGATCAAGAACTAATATTGGGTTAAGAGAGAGAGAGATTCTCAATACATGAATCACACACCAAATGATGAACAATAATGGATTTTTAGTAAAAGTGTGTTTCAATGTGTTTTGAGTGAATGACTTACTTGTCCAAGACTCATTCAAGTGGTAATTAAATGCCATCTAGCAAATAGGGCTGTTAGAAAGAGAAATGTAACCGTTTGGTTTGCAAAAGCTAGCCGTTATAAAATGCAGAGCAACCATTAGTCTACTAGGACCAACTGATTAGTCAACTAGAGCATTTTAAATACACTTACAAAAAGAGTCCGGAGTCAATTAGTCGACTAGCCTAGAGTGATTAGTCGACTAGAGAGTTAAAAACACAAGTTTTGAAATCTGGGCACGATTAGTCGACTCGAGACTAATGATTAGTCGACTAAGGAATAATTAGTCGACTAATGACCAAGGATTAGTCGACTAGCTTAGGTATTCATGAAACATGCTTACTGCCTTATAGTTAGTCGACTAAGGGAGGCCATAAATCATTTTTCATAAATTTTAAGCTATATTTTGACTTGGAAAAAGCCCACTGAGTTTATAAAACATTTTTGACAAATTAAAAAGATTTTTCCAAGATAAAATAAGGTCAAGAGGTCAAGTTTACTTAAGCCAATATAGTCTTAGTCTTTTTGAGAGATTCACAAGAATAAGTCCTAAACACAAAAACATAAGATACAAACAAAGTCTTCAAGTCTTGTGCTAGGCTTCATAGGCTTGTGGAAGTCTTCATCTTTGACTTGAGCAAGTCATCAATGTTCTTAGTGAATATATGACTATCCATATTCACATAGGGCACATAAATATTTGCATAAGCTTTATAGATGCTTCAAGCAAGGTTGATTCTTCATTGAAGCTTAAAACCTGTTTCTTATAAACATGAATATAATATGAAGAATGTACGAGAAACATATGATAAATGATCAACAAAGATTAGGCAATAAAAACTTGGGAGAAGAGAGGCTTGCAATATGTTCAACCAAGTATTTGTATGCATAATCATACTTCAATGTTTGTTATCATCAAAATCATACAATGGGGTAGAATAAGACATTTATCAATAATGGATTGAGGCCATAAGGCTAACAATCTCTCCCTTTTTGTTGATGACAAACATTAAGTAAACTTTGCACATGACAACGAATATACTAACTAGAATTTGTAGCTCCCCCTAACAATATGCATAAGAAGGAAAATAAACCTTTTAACCAAAGTGCATATGTTGGGTAACAAAACCTCAAGTAAGTCATATTCTTCTCATTGTACAAAGTTTGCATACATTATGCATATATCTCCCCCTTTGGCATCAACAAAAAAAAAAATTGCCAAGAGAAATCTAAAAATCTCCCCCTTAGAAGGTGTAAGGTTTTTGAAAATAATGAATCCTAAGTTGAAAATAAGACAAACTAGTGTAGAGGGTAAACACTTAAGAGTATAATCTCCCCCTCAAATTTAGTACGTGTAGCCAAGTTTTGAGAAAATAAGATGGTAAAAAAAAATTATGCTAAGGAGGATTTTCAAAGAGATCAATAAACCAACAACTAACAATGATAGAATTCAAAGATAGAAGATGAAAAGTATTTTTAAAAAATAGCAATACATATTACGAAAGAATCTTGAAAGAAACTAATGTGAATTATCACACAAGTTTATCCCAAAAATGAGATAACTGAGTGCCAAAGATTAATGTTTAATATACTCATGTCAAGAGGGTGAAAATGTGTTTAATAACTTGCATTAATCATTCCTAAACATTTTATAACCCTCAAAACATTGCATTAATTTAAGCAATGCAACTCAAATATCAAGAGGTGAGAATATGATATCCAAAAGGCAAGTTAAACCAATAAAATATTAAAAAGTTTCCAAAAAGGTTTAACATATTGTAATAAGATTTGCAAAGTGGGATACCTTCTTCTCACATGGAATTAAGCTAGACAAGTTGTAGCAAATTTATCCAAAAATATGATGAACCAAGAGATTTGATAACTTGTCATAACACGATTTTTAGGGCTAAACAAATGTCATCTTTTTAATATATCAATGTAGGATACGAGAAGTTTTAATCATTTACTAATAAAGGCATATGATCAAATCACAATGTGTCCCACAAGGATATGAAGAAAGATGTATGGCAATACCAACAATCTATATACAGTCCAAAAGATGATAAGAATTATGACCAAAGATATTTCAATATATATCCAAGCAAGGTGTTAACAAAAAGGACATAGCAAGTAATAAGCATATGGCATTGTTAAGCATAAACATTTCCAAAAAATATCCAAATATGTTCAAGTCACGAAGAAATAACCAAAAGTAATTGAACCCAATGTTAGCAAGAGTTATAAGACCAAAAAGACTAAATCATAACCAAACTATAACCAAAAGAAATTGTTTGAAGAAAAATAGCCCAAAGTAGATGAAAACAACTAAACATAGTTGTTTGGGTCGAATGCCGAATCAAGTGGAGCATCATGGTTAGGATCTACGGGTGCATCATTAACCGATGCTTCCTCCACATAAGGTTCCATATGAAGCCTATCCCGAATATCACGGAATTCATTGGTCATTCGCTGCCTAAGAGAGTTAATTTGGTCTTGAACTCCCACAGAAAATGAATCAAATCGATGCAATAAGCGTTCATAAGGATCATGAGGCTCACTTTCTTGTGCTTGAGGAGGGGCGGCGGCTTTTCTTCTTCTCTTGTTCACCTTGGTAGCATCCTCAATCCACCTTCTTTCATCCACTAGCCACTTGAAACCCATTTTCACCAAAGTGGTTTCACAGAAAGTACTAGAATCCTTGGAGGGGTCATTCACCACAATGTCCGCCTCCAAAAAGACATCAACACCAAACATAGAAAAAATTTGGGATAAAATCATTCCATATGGTAAAACAGAGGTATGGTTGGTTGCATGATTATGAATTTCATCAATAATTAAGAAAGCAAGATCAATTTGTTCACCCATCAACACAACCCAAATAAGAAAAATATGACAATCAGAAGCATATGAGTAGCTACCAGATTTAGGCATAATATTGTGTGAAATGATGGAGTGAATGATTTTGCAATAAGAAGTGAGTTGGGAAGTAGTGTTGCAATTAAAAGGATGTAATTCCATGTTGGGGTCTCCACAAATAAGTCTAATGGCATCCAACCAAGGAAAATTCCCACTTTTGATGGGATGATATTCATTTGTAAACCATTTCATTTCACCGGTTGAAATACCCAAAAGATTAGCCAAATTTTCTTTATAAAAAATAATGTGTACCCCTTTGACATATGAATTTGTCGACCCCTTCCCAACACTCAAATTTGCATAAAAATGTCTAACTAGAGTTCTACATGTGGGTCTTGCTAACTCAATTAAGTTCAACTAACCAAGATCTCTAAATTTAGCATATATAAATGGAACGAAGGATTTGAGGAAATTTTGAGGAACACTTTTACCCGTTATCACAGTTCGTGTGGCTACATGTTTGATGTAGGCCTTCTCGCTCATTCTTTGGTGAAGAACAACTCCGAGTAAGATTGAAAAGTTGAAGCCTCAGTAGGAACCTCCTTTGTAGCTTTACACTTTCCCTTAAAAGTTCTTGGAGCCCTAGAGGATCCTTCACCATGAGACCAGTTGGTGGGTACGAACTTCTTGTGCCATTTGAAGAAAATAGAAGAAGTGCACAAATGAAATGAAGTGAATGAAGGTTTGAAAACAACTCGAGAAGGTTTATAAATGTTAGGGTTAGGTTTTTGAAGGAGTATTTTGAGAGAGAATATAATAAGAGAAAAGAAGGTTTGAAGAATAAATGAACGGTTTTCAAGAAATAAAACAGGGCCGAGTTGCAGTAGTCGACTAGGCATGTGATTAGTCGACTATGAAGATTATTAGTCGACTAGTCACCCTTGTTTAGTCGACTAACTGCAATACAATAGCCACATAAAAGTTTCCAGAAACCTTAGTCGACTAGACTGGCCTGGTTAGTTGACTAATCGTGTTTTGACTAAAACCATTTTGAAAATTTTCAGTTAGTCGATTAATGAAATCCGTTCATTTAGGTTTTGAAAACTTCTTCTCTTAGTCGACTAGTAAGGAAGGCTTAGTCGACTAATGATATTGAAAAATGATTTTTCACAAAAATAAACACGTCCAAACTAGCCTAAAATTTATGAAATCTTAAAAATAAGATTTGTAAAACATCATTTTAATTTCTCAAGATGATTTTTCTTGAAAACAAAGAGAATGCACATGAGCATGCCAAAAATGAGAGAGCACTTATCTATTAACTTCAAAACCACATTAAAACAATTTATAGTTATCAAAAAGTTAGTAACAAATACTAATAAATGACAAATAAAGGAACAACTATAATAATTGATAAATAAAAGAAATTCTTACCAATTTCCAACCAAAGTTGATCTTCTTACCAAGTTTCATCAATGAGGTCAACCATGGTCATATTGATTGTTTCCATTAACAAATGAGGTGGAGGCTTGAGAATTATCCTCATCTTCATCTTTCAAATCAAGTGAATATATGTTTGAGAGAAGAGGGCAATACTTTCTCTTGTGTCCATTTCCAAAACAAAGTTTACATGATTGAGAATTTGACAAGCTAGATTCACTAGTTAAGTGAGTGATAGATATGGGAGTAAGTTGAAGACTTTCTTCATCATCGTCATCATCATTGTCATCCTCAATCTATAAGTCAATTTCATCAAATTCATTGACTAGGGCATCTTGTGCATGATTGAACATTGGAGGATTTATCACTTCTTCAACATTATTCATTCTCAAGTAAACTTCATGTTGTAGAAGAGAATTGATGAGTTCCCCCACGCAAAGAGTTGAGGTATCATTTGCTTCTAGGATAAAGGTAACTTTTGGTTCTCATTCCCTAGATAAAGACATGAAAAATTTTCCTACAAGAGTTTCATTAGAAAATGTTCTTCCAAAAATTTCCAAATGACTAATGAGATATTTAAAACGAATATTCATTTGAAAAATTGATTCATTGTGATTCACATGAAATGTTTCATATTCATGAATAAGCAATCGAATTTTGGATCTTTTCTCTTGTAAATTTTCATCATGGATAATCTCAAGTTCATCCCAAATTCGTTTTACTGTTTCACAATTAGAAACAAGCATAAGTTAATTGTCACAAAGATATTGAAATAAAAGTTGTTTGGCTACACTATCAAGATGAAATACATTGTATTCATTTTTGGTCCACTCATCCATAGGATGTGTAGGAAGATTTAAATGTCCACAAACAATGAGCCACATTTTAAAGTTTTGAGATTGGAGAAAAACACTCATTCTATTTTTCCAAAATACATGATTTTTGCCTTCAAAGTGTAGAGGTTGATCAATAGCATGACCTTCACCAAAGTTTGATCTATAAAAGTTTGCCATGATCATTTGCTCAAAATGATTTTCAAAAATAGAGCACCTGCTCTAATACCTATTGTTGCCCAGAAATTATACTCTAGACGGGAGGGGTGTATATAGTATAGGAAACTTTATGAAATAAAATCCAATTTAAAAATTTGACTCAATTAAATTTGAGGGAAAGAAAACAAGTTAACAAATTTAATTGAAGATGAAAAAAGAGAGTATGAATCACAACTAAACAATTTAACAAGTAAGTAAATAAATTAAATGCAAGAGATAGAGATAGAGAGATTCAAACACAATAATTTTAACGTGGTTCGATCTTCGCCTACATCTACGCCTCAAGAGCCCCGTCTTGAGGATTCCACAATCCACTATGAATCACTCTTTCAAGGTGGAGAAACCTTTACAAGTTGTCTTCTTTCAAAGGTAGAAGACACTCACCCACAAGGGATTCACACAACCCTTACAATCTCACAAGTCAAGATGATTGAATAAAGAGTATTACAAAGAGTAACTCCTCAAAGAGCAAATGAATACAAATATGAGCACTTACTAATATCTCTCAAGATCAAGAACTAATATTGAGTTAAAAGAGAGAGATTCTCAATACAAAAATCACACACCAAATGATGAATAATAATGGATTTTTAGTATGAGTGGGTTTCAATGTGTTTTGAGTGAATGACTTACTTGTCCAAGACACATTCAAGTGGTATTTAATTGCTCTCCAGCAAATATGGCTGTTAGAAAGAGAAATATAGCCGTTTGGTTTGCAAAAACTAGCCGTTATAAAATGCAGAGCAACCATTAGTCGACTACGACCAATTGATTAGTCGACTAAAGCATTTTAAATACACTTACAAAAAGAGTCTGGAGTTGATTAGTCAACTGGCCTAGAGTGATTAGTCGACTAGAGAGTTAAAAACACAAGTTTTGAAATCTGGGCACGATTAGTCGACTAGAGACTAATGATTAGTCGACTAAGGATCAGTTAGTCGACTAATGACCAAGGATTAGTCGACTAGCTTAGGTATTCATGAAACATGCTTACTGCCTTGCAGTTAGTCAACTAGGCATATAGTGTTAGTCGACTAAGGGAGGCCATAAATAATTTTTCGTAAATTTTAAGCTATATTTTGACTTGGAAAAAGCCCACTGAGTTTATATAACATTTTTGACAAATTAAAAAGATTTTCCCAAGATAAAATAAGGTCAAGAGGTCAAGTTTACTTAAGCAAATGTAGTCTTAGTCTTTTTGAGAGATTCATAGGAATAAGTCCTAAACACAAAAACATAAGATACAAACAAAGTCTTCAAGTCTTGTGCTAGGCTTCATAGGCTTGTGGAAGTCTTCATCTTTGGCTTGAGCAAGTCATCAATGTCCTTAGTGAATATATGACTATCCATATTCACATAGGGCACATAAAGATTTGCATAAGCTTTATGGATGCTTCAAGCAAGGTTGATTCTTCATTGAAGCTCAAAACCTGTTTCTTATAAACATGAATATAATATAAAGAATGTACGATAAACATATGATAAATGATCAACAAAGATTAGGCAATAAAAACTTGGGAGAAGAGAGTTTTGTAATATGGTCAACCAAGTATTTGTATGCATAATCATACTTCAATGTTTGTTATCATCAAAATCATACAATGGGGTGGAATAAGACATTTATCAATAATGAGTTGAGGCCATAGGGCTAACACTAGCATATTTGGCAACCTAGGGTTTGGGAAACCCTATTAGGGGATTTCGGCTTTGGTGTTTAACACCCTTTTGGATGATGGCTACTAGGGTTTGGAACCCTAGAATATCTTGTTTTCTTTCTTGATTAATTTTTAAGTGTTTAAATTTGAATCTTGATGCTTGTTTTATTTAATTTAAAAGTTGTTTAAATTTATGTATTAATGGAGTTTTGTTAATGGTTAACAATGGTGATTAAGGTTCTTTGTAACCCTAATTTAATACTTGATGGTGGCTGGTTTTTGGTTTAAGAACCCTAAATCAAATTAGGGAAGTTTCTTGATTTGGAATTAGAAACCCTAATTTTCAAATCTTGAAATCCCCAATTTCAAGTTTAAGGAAAGTTTCTTATTTTAATTTGACTCTTTTTTTATTTTGAATGATTTGAATTTAGGAAAGAGGCAACCTAATTAAGGTTTATGGAAACCCTAACTTGATGGATTAAGGTAAGGTTTGAGGAACCCTAACCCTAACCCTAGCTCACTCTCTCTCTCACTATGGTGGACAGCCCCAAGGGTTTTGGAAACCCTAATGGGCTTTGTTCTTTGTTTGGTTTGATCCCTTATGTTCTTCAATTGATTTATGAATCATTTATGATGTTTTCAAAAAAATTATTTTATTGTTTTTGGAAATCAAAAAATTGAAGAACAAGTAGGTTACATGAAACTTGTTTTATAAAAACCTCTTTTGGTGTTCTTGAGAGTTTGAGCAATTCATGTGATGTATTAATGTTTTAAATTGTTTAAAAACATTTATGGATGTTGCTTAATGATATATTAACATGTTAGAATAGTTTTGGCATGATTATATATTACTTGAATCAATTTTAAAATCGTTTTAAAATTAAAACAAGGTTGCTGTTTTTCTGGGCAGCAACTATGTAGCTTTTGTAAAATCTATGAAAAATATTTTATAAGATTTTCAAAGCTCACCACCTATCAACTTCATTAATATAAGGTCTTAGCTAAGTTTTGGAAGAGTTCCCATGACTTAGTATGACCTAGGTTAGCTGTACTAAGGTTTTTGTGATTAAGAGTCAAATCTGAAAATTCTGACTCTCTATCGTAAAATGTCTTAAATTGATACCAAACGTTGGAATCAAGTGTTGATACCCCTGCCATTGGAAAGAGGACTGAAAAACCTAGTGAATTAAAGTATTCCCATGACTTAAATTCGTTCTAGGTTAGGCCATACAAAGCAATTAGTGAAGAAATTCCAGATTATGTCCGGGTTTGGACTTCATGTCACAAAATGCTTAAAGTGACACCAAACGTTGGAATCACTAAACGAGACCTATGCCATTTGAAAGAGGACTTAAATCCTTGTGAAATAGAGTATTCTCACATTTTAAAAGTTAGTTTTAATATAGGAAAGTTTAGTCCTAATACAGTAGCTAAATTCTGCATTTTTGTTGAAAAAACAGAAATTGTTTCTTTCATAGAATTTTTGTTTTGAGTTATTATTTAATTCCACCATTGTACGTTAATATTGATTGATCTACTAGGCATATTAAAGTGTTAAATGTATGGTAGGAATTGTGAAAATAATTTCTCAAATTAAATTCTATATATTTAAAACTCTATTTGTTTCAATTAGGCGTTTTACTTATTTGGAAAGAAATTGGTATAGTAATATGAGATATGATGGGATCTTTTTAATGAGATTAAAAGGACTTTATTATTGTTATGAGATAATAATAACAGCATTATTATTGTTATAAGATAATAATAATAACATGACTTTAATTAATTATATGCCATTGTCATCATTGCCTTTTATTGTATGTTGTCTTTATTTTAATGCAATGCAACTGTATAATTATGAATGGATGATTATGAACTTAAAGACCAATTAAATGAGATTTGACTGGCCGCATGTAATGTGTATGGTTTATTTTGGGTTGTATTTAAAGTAGTTTAAATATGGTGATGTAATTAAATTGGGGCTTGCATGCCTCTTTCCCTCTCTATCCCTATGTATCCCATTTTTCCCTTAATTCATTTCTTCTTTTATAAATTGTAATTTTCAATTCAAGAAGGCGAGTGGTGGACCCGAGATGCATGGTGAAGTCTTGTTCTAGAGAAAAAGTAAGGACTTGAGAAGGACTTGGCGAGGACTACAAGACCTTGAGAAGATCTTTTAGTCATTATGTAATCGTTACATAGTTTTAATTACGATTACCAACCCACACTTTAGACCTAGGGTTCATCTTTTTGGCTCAAAGCTTGAACCCACCTTGAAAGTCCATAATCATACCAAAGGCCGATTTATATATGTGATGTATGCTTGTTAGGGCCTAGAGCTAATTTATTATATGTTCGAGATGAATCCACCATAACCTCTAGGAGGACAGTGAGAGGATAATTGAGGACTAATAATAAAGATTGGTCTAAACTAAATATGTATGTGATATATATTTGTTTATATGCATGTGATGTATGTTTATAAAATGAGATCTTTTATAAAACCCTTTTTATCACAAAATTAAGTTGTAAGGAAGAGGCCTTGGGCTTTATCCTAGCCTCCCACCATTACATGGTAGGTGGATTCTTGTGGTGGAAGTGTTTGGCTGTAGATATGTTGGAACATGTTCATCCTGAGGGTTCTACTGCCTTGTTACATATTGGATATCATGAAGTGAGAAAATGGTGCATTCCAAGAACCTATTATGTGAGGTGTGCATGATTCAATTGACCATACTCATGTGAATGGTGGTGTGACTTAACTAACATATACTATCCAAGAAACTATTATGTGAGGATATTATATTTTAGAGGCTAAATGATGATTGAAACTTGCTTTGAGAAGCATTAGGATAAAGAGTTATCCACTCGTTAAGGGTTAGTATCCAAGAAACTATTATGTGAGGACTACTAATTCTTGATGGACCCCAATCCCCACTAAGGAAGTTCAATGTTGAAATTCCCGAATCTCATTAAAGGGTGCATGAGATTTGAATAAAATAGTGGGAGGTATCATAAAACTTAAAAACCAAAGAGTTTTTAGGGTTTAGTAATATGAAATTATATTTATTATTTTCTGTTGTAGATAGCTCCTCTAAACCTGCTCTCTAGAATAATTCAATGACAATCGTTTAACTGGTCCAAAACTTCTAA
Organism: Hamamelis virginiana; assembly: GCA_017140935.1. Lineage (NCBI taxonomy): Eukaryota > Viridiplantae > Streptophyta > Magnoliopsida > Saxifragales > Hamamelidaceae > Hamamelis > Hamamelis virginiana. Next base: position 7,782 of record JAESVK010000335.1, on the reverse strand, counting down.
AGCTGGTTTAAGAAACCTAATCTTAGATGCTGATAAAATAGACTACGTGGTCAATGCCCAATGCCCCAATGCTTTGTCATAAGGGGGCATATTAGGAGAAGAAAGAAACTTATAGTAAGTGTTTGATAATGATGTAAGGTACATCTGAGGGAACTTTATGGTTCACAAAGTAGAATTGTAGAGAACAATTTTGTTAGTGGACTCTTCTCTTATAAGATGATGAATGAGACATCTATTAATGAGCTCTGTCTCAAGATGATCCAGAACATTCATTCATTGCATGATCTAAGTGTTAGGATCACTGCTAAAAGGGGGCATTTACATCTTGCTTCATTCCCTTCCTGCAATTCACAAGTAATTCATCATAATCTTCCCTCACTAATTTGATGAATATGCTAATGAGTGTTAAGAGACCTTGAAAAAGGAATCCAAAGGGAAAGTTTTGGCTATCAATGGAGCTTCCACTTCTGAGACCGAACCTAAGGGCAAGGGAAAGAAGAAGAAGTCTCATGATAAGCCAAAAGGAGGCATTAAGAAATATAAGTCTAAAGAAAAGTGTTTCCAATGCGGTAAGTCAGGTTATTGGAAGAGAAAATACAAGGAGTACCTAGTTTGAAGAATAGTTCCTCTGATGGTACGTCATATGCTTTATTCATTTACTAATTAAGAATTATTATCATTTTGCTTATGGTATCCGATATCTAATTATATTTTCTTGTACAATGCGATTGTATGTAGAAGACAAAGGGAAGCAGAAGATCAAGTAGACATTGAACTTTCTTTGTTTGGAAATGAATCAACAGTTGATACATTTGACATAGAAGCTTGATATTTGATTAGTTTATTTAGAGTTTATAGAAACTTTATTAAATTGACAGCTGTTTTAAGACTTATTAATTGAAGTTTTATATTGTTTTAAATACTATGTTTATTTAAAACAGATAATCTATGATATTGGATATTTTATATTATTTCTGGCAATTGATTTAAAGTTCTATACTCTTTATGAATGCTTTGAATAAATGCATGAAAAGGCATATAAGAATTCAACTTCAAGAATCACATTAATAAATGAATTTTGATTCATTAATTAATATAAACCGATCACCTTATTTTATAAGGAGATTAAAAGGATAATACATAAGATATATAAACCTTGAATTTTAGTTTGTATACTTCATGTCTATTTGGATATTTGAAAGTGTTCAAATGATTCAAAACTATGAATATTTGAAGTGTACAAATGATTCATATGAAGTAAAACTAAAAGAAAATTATTGAGAATATTTGGTTGAATCTTATGTCACTAATTGACCTTAAATATGATAAACGATAAAGTTTAGAAATTATTTGGAAATATGAGACATTCCATATAAACTTCAAAAGTTTGTTTTCTCAAATAAAGAGTTATTGGAAAACAATGTTTCCACAATAGTTGAGAACTATACCTTTATGAAACATCAAAAGGAATTTTATGTCATTAAAAGTTTAATACATGAAATACCTTGTTTCAAAATGGAAAGTGGGAGCATGCGAGTCATTGATATTATTCTTGACTTTCTTTATAAAGTACATACTTTAAATACTAGCATAGTATTATGAATTCTATAATCGTTATAGGAATTCAAATCTCTCAAAAATTCAATTTTGTGAGGGATTTCATATGAGTATAATATTTCAGAAATATGGGACTTATATGATAAAAGGTAAGGTACTTAAATCAATATCATTAATGCTGCAAGTGGTTGTTAGCAGATATTGATTGATTATTTGGAATAATGATTCTGAATAAATACATGTATATTCTTAAAGGAGTTTAAGAATGGAATACTTGTTTGTATAAAGAAATTTGTAAAGGGATGCTATTTACAAATTGCCTAAAAGGATGTCTAGAGTATGTCATTTTTCTTTCGAGAACTGTTTACGCTCAAATTTTGCATGCCAATGAGTTGAAGCCACGTGTACTAAATGAAAGCAGGTTTTTAATTATTTGTATTGCCTTGAAGAGGAAAAACAGTTATTTCGGCAGTTATTGGCTTTTCTTTGAAAAATGCGAAACAGTGATCCAATTTTACGGTTATTCATTTTAAAAATCAAAGGGAATTTTCGAAATTGAACCTTATAACTGGTAGTAACCGCTTAAAAATTAATTTTAAAAGGCGCCAAATTATTTGATTTCATTTTCCAGCATAAATTAAACATTTTTTTTTTAAAATAAGTAACTGCTAATTAACCGTTTGGCAGCTATTCATTTCAAATGTTTAACAGTCCCACGATGGCTTCTTCTGATTGGATCATCATGAAGATTCAAATATATGGATTGGAGGCAAAAATCAGAGACAGTTTTGGACATTTTTCATGGCAATATCCAATAGAGAGTTAAAGGCAGTTACCCACGAAGTCTATAAATAGAGGAAAAGACCTCGTTGCAAAAGGTTCCAAAACCACCAGTTCCTAAACCAAGTCAATCACACTATACGTGTGTCTTTATCTTTATTTCCTTTACTTTTCAAATTGTATCTTTCCTTTTTAGTTTCCAGTGTGTAATCTCATTTATTCAATTACCAGTTTATGTTTCCTTCATTCAATTTCAAGTTTACATTTTCTTTTACTCGATTCCAGTTTATGTTTCCTTTATCCAGCTTTCAAGTTTACAATTTCTTCACTTAGTTTAGGTAACTTAGTTCAAGTAATTTAGCCTTTAGGATCCTTTCTTCTAAACCATTCTCTGCATTGAAGAGCTTTAACATAATTTGTAAGATTGCTATACCAGAAATGGAGGTAATATTATGATTATGTGGTTTCTTCGATTCATTTTATTTTCTATTTTGCTTTGTTTCAATTTCATTCATTAATTTGCCTAAAGTATTAAAGTCCTCTTCATAACCGTTAAATAATTGCTTGTTAAGTGGTAAGGTTAACTTTTCGAGCACGCCCCCATTACTAACCAAACATCCATCGTTGCCATATTGAAGATTTCCTGAGCGAACATCTTTTTTGGCACGTTCGGTGGGACAAGATGCAATTTTGAATCAAAATCATGATGACGATAAGATATAAACAAATAGAATCTTCAAATCAAAATGAAAATAGGTCAGAAGATGGCCTTAAAGCTATCCCACAATTGAATTTACTTAGAGATGAAGTGAATTCAAGGGTTGAAACTGATCAAAACATAGATGAAAACCATGTTGGCAACAATGCAAATGAAATGCCACAGATGGTTAGTTTATTGGTTGATGCACTAAAACCAGTGTTGAAAGAAATGAGTCAACAATTACAACAAGTAATGTCTCAATCAATGTGTAATCAGCGAAATTCCCAAATATCTCCATTAAGTGGAGAAATCAGGAATGATGTACCTATGAGAGAACAATTCATTGGGAATGAGGGAAATGTTACAAAGAAATATAGAAACTCTACATATGGAATTTCACACGGGGGGTTGGATGGTTCAAGACTTGTACAAGGCCAATTCGAGCCACCAAGGCCATTAGATGGCCAAAATATCCCAAGAGGCCATGTAAATGTGCTTGCATTTGACTTTCCACGCGGGGGGTTGGATGGTTCGAGGCCTGTACAAGGCCAATTTGAGCCATCAAGGCCATTAGATGGCCAAAATGTCCTAATAGGCCATGTAAATGTGCCTATATTTGGATTTCCATCCGGAGGAGTAGATAGGTCAAGACCTGTACAAGGCCGAGTTGAACCATCTAGACCATTTGATGGTTAGAATATCCCAATAGGCCATGTTAATGTGCCTAATCAAAGAAGTAATTGTAACAATGTAATAAATCCGAATAACAATCCTTCATTTGGGATATTGGGAGAATGAATGGTTTATGTAGAACCAAATAATTATTTCCCAAGATCAACTTTAAACCAAATTGAGATATCTAGACCGTTAGAGAGTCAGAATATCCCAATAGGCCATGCTAATGTGCCTAATCAAAGGAATAATTGTTAGAAGTATGCCCTAAAACCAATCCTAAAGTGTATATTAAGTTTCATATTATCATAATATATAGAAGGTATAACTTATCTAATATGTTCTAACATATATGATAAGGTCCATGAATAAATGATAAGAGAAATATGCATCTCAAGGTGTTGAGATAGAGAGACTGATATTTCTCATATACATCTATTCTAAAAGAGTTCCTACTCAAAGGTTTATTAAAGTGGATATTTAATTAACCGTATGAAGAGTAGCACAGATTTAAACTAACTCCTATGGAGGATAAGTAGTCTTTCCTATCAGTGTAGTGACAATTAGGTTAATCTGTGGGTGCATATTAGAGAATATGAAGGGTTCACATAGTTCTGCTATTCACCTAAACCTAGGGTACGTCATGATATGTTGCTAGATGTCACTCATGACCAGTGAAAGCCTATTGATAAAGTGTTATCAATGAGGGCAAAATTGGAATCGTTCCAATTGAACCTTAAAATAGAAAGTTTCTATTTTTAGGAGACATAGAGATGTCCCTGTCCACTGCTAGGTTAGGGTGAACCCAAAGGGTTACACACAATAGAGTGTAAGTGAGTTTCTTGAACTTGTGGGAGGGGAATCCTATCTTTGAAATATGTTTGATTTTAATTATTAAAGGTTAATTAATTAAAAGTCAATCATAACCAAGAATATGATTACTCTATTCAAGGATGTTTGGTCATGCTAGCACTAGTAACCAAACACCCCTTAAAGAGGAGAAAGTCTATAAATAAGAAGAGAGGGAACCCTGAATAAGCAAGCATCACATTCTAGGGTTCCCACTCTCCCTAGCCGTTTTCTCTCTCCTCTCTCCCTCTCCAAGCTAGCTCCTTACAAGGTGTTGTGGAGGACTAGAAGGTTTAAGGAGTCTTGCACTTGTGTGGATATCTTGGAGGTTTCATCGTTTTGAAACTTGAAGGAAAGCTACTTTGCAAGGATTACAAGTAAGTATATTTATTGTTGTTTTAAATATATGTTCTTGTATTTTAATACATAACCCTATGCTTGAATCGATTCTTGAAGGTTGTGTATATGGATTGTTTTTCATAAAAAGAAATTTTTTTTTTTACACTTCCGCTGCGAATCCATGTTTTGACACAAACCTTTCAATAATAGCAACAATGTTGTAGTTTCAAATGTTAATCCTTTATTTGGGACAATGGGAGAAGGGGTAATTAATGCAGAACCAAATAGTTATCTCCCAAGAACAAATTTTAATCAATTTGATAACAATAGGTCGAATAATACTGTTGGTGAAACAGTGAGACCACAAACTACACCCTTCGAACCAAGTGGTGTACCTGAAAGCATATCTTTTGAACCTGGAGGATCAAGGGGTAGAAGGAATGTTATTGGTAATAGGAATTATCATGAACCACCAAGAATCATTCCAAATCATGGAAACAATGGTTGAATAATAATAATCAACCTGTTTTGACTACAAGAAACCAAATTCTTAAGGCTATTTAAGAAGCATATGGCCCATTAACAAGAGGAATGCAATTTCCTATTTACAGAAAACCTTATTTAAATTGGATTGATAGAACCTATGAATTCCTAAGAGGATATAAGGTGCTAGAATTCACTTTATTTTTTAGAGAAGGTGAACAATCCACTATAGAACATGTGAGTAGATTCACAGGCCAGTGTGGGGAAGTTGGGAATAATGATTTTCTAAAACTTAGATTATTCTTGAATTCCCTGACGGGGAATGCTTTTACTTGGTATGTGAATTTACCTCCTGGTTCAATCCAAACATGGGTTCGGTTAGAGGAAATATTTCATGCTCAGTTTTTTAGAACCGATCCTGAAATTTCAATGGCTGATTTAGCTAGACTTAAACAAAAGCATGATGAAAAGGCTTCTCAATTCATTAATAGGTTCAAAAGAGAAAAGAACAAGTGTAGTATTAATCTTCCTGAAATTGAGTTTGTTAAACTTGCTCAAAAGGGTCTGGAACTTGAATTGAGAAAGAAATTTGATGGTGTAGAGTTCAGAGACTTATTAGAATTAACAACAAAAGTGACTAGATATGAGTCATTATTAAAAGAAGAGTCTCAAAGACAAACTTCATCCTTTAAGACTTACTATTTCGACCCTAATTATGAGGTTGAAGCTGCGGAAGTTGTAGGAAAAACTTCATTTGTTTGTGATGCTTTAATTAAAGTTGAGAGTGTTGCAAGTGAACAAGCCAAAAAAAAAAACGCTTCGAATGAAGGTTCGAAACAATATTCTTTTGATATTTCTAAGGCAGATGCTATATTTGACCTTATGCTAAGTGACCAATTTATAAGATTACCAAAAGGTCATAAAATTCCTAGCATTGATGAAATAAATAAGAAAGAATATTGTAATTGGCATAACTCATGGAGACATTCTACAAATAATTGCGTTGTGTTCAGGAATGTTATCCAAGAACAAATACAAAAAGGAATCCTGAAATTTCCTGAAAATGGAAAAGAAACTATAGGTGTTGATAATAATCTTGTTCCTTCGATTGATGAAGTTGAAGTAGAAAATCATAATATATGATTTGCAGTGCAAAAGAACTTCGACAATAGTTTATTTAGAAGTCAGAATTATTATAAATTCAATGCATCATATTATGGTTTAAATGCGATTACTTTCATAAAATTTCTTTTGCAGCGATTACAAAATGAGAAGGAAATTCATTCGAAGCAATCAAAGGAGAGTGATACTCAGTTTACATCTGAAGGATCTAATACTGTGATGGGGGAAGCATTTATGGAAATGCATAATGGTGAATTTTCACTAAAGAAGTGTAGGAGAAGTTTGAATTTTATTCCTCAAACACAGGGCATAATTATAAGATCCAAAGCAGAAACTGAAGCAGAGTTTCCAGCTACTGGACACCCATTAGCTTTTACTGGTTTGAAGCCTATTACTGATATTATGAAGCAGTTATGCATAAAATGTGGCAAAAATTATGCCCAGGGGGTTGATGTTACTAAATCCAAAGAGAAAGGGGTCAATGTGCCATAGTCATATAAAGGTAAAGGTAAAGGTAAGGTGTTTGGTAGTAAATCTCCTTTTATTAATCATCCTCATCACAAGTTCTCATATGGTCCATTTTATCCAGATAATGATGTAAGAAGAAGTTTTAATACATTCGACCAATATATTTTAATGAGTCATATGGGAACAATCCCAAAGGATCATGGAATCGATTTGGAAACCAGTTATTTCAAGAAAATTTGCTAACCCAAATCAGCCAAATATTAAGGGATGTGTTCTAGATCATGTGTTTAAAAAGAATACAAGGTTTGAAGAAGGTCAGAATTTTAAATCCTTTCCAAAACCTAAGCTTGTGGTTCCTCGTCGAACTCCTGTTAACAATTGGTTTGTTTTGAAGCATCCAAAAACACAAAAACTGGAGTACAGGCTTTTCCTTAGTAGGATTCAAAAAATGAGACTTCAAAGAAAATATGCTACAATGCAAAACTTAAGTCTGCAAATGCAGGAACATCCAGGTATAAAGATCATTAAAAGTCCTTTAAGCTCTAAGCCAAATCCTAGATTTAATCGAGGTGCAATAGAGAGTGATGAAGAGGATGAAAAAAATATAAAAATTGATGATCATTATTGGCTTCGATCATTGCTCAATGTAAGGAAGCCATGGAAATAGATGAGAATGATTCTAAGATTGTTCAAATGGATGTAATAATGAAAGAGAAGCCAGATTCAGAAGAGAATGGCTTGAATATCAAAGAAAATGAAGTGAATATTGTTAGGTTTTGAGTTTGAGTGTTGGCATGTTTCGTTTCAAAACT
>JAESVK010000334.1:842268-865054 GCA_017140935.1 Hamamelis virginiana | reverse complement strand
TTTTTTTTTTTTTTTTTGTGACTAAGAACTTAATTAAACCCAAAACTTTAATTAAACAGAGCCATTAAAAATAAAACCCAAATCAAAGACTTGAAGATCAAACCCCCAAAATAAAACCGAGCTTGATTTGTATATTCAAATAATTTCAATTAATCTAGTCCATTATCAAGCCGATCTTGAACAGTATATTTATTTAATTAAATTGAGTCCATTGGATCACTGAGAATGATTTTGAATATTTTGGAGTTGATATTTAAGGTCGATATCACTTTAATTTCAAATTTTATGGTGTGATTTCTGTGCTATATATATATATTTAGAACTTAATTTTATTTTTGTGATTAAGAATTTTTTTTTTTTTTTGTGATTAAGAAATTAATTAAACCCCAAAACTTTAATTAAACAGAGCCATTAAAAATAAAACCCAATCAAAGACTTGAAGACCAGTGCCCCCAAAATAAAACTGAGCTTGATTTGTATATTTAAATAATTTCAATTAATCTAGTCCATTATCAAGCCGATCTTGAACAGTATATTTATTTAATTAAACTGAGTCCATTGGATCACCGAGAATGATTTTGAATATCTTGGAGTTGAAATTTAACGTCGATGTCACTTTAATTTCAAATTTTATGGTGTGATTTTCGTGCTCAATATATATTGGGCAATTTCCATGAATAATCCTAAATTTTCAAAATATTACGGCTACGAACCCGATCCAAAACATATTACGGTTATACACCTATTACTGTTTTTTGGACGAAATTACCCTTAAAATCAAAGTTTGACCAATTTGTACAGGATCCCCAATTTTATGTATAATCCCCAAAAATAAATAGAATCCGCAATCTCCAATTTATCTAATAATCACCAATATTGTTAAGAATCTCCAATCCACTTTATGTCACATCAGCAATTAATGCTGGTCATTCAATATCATCCAAATTTTTTGTACAGAATCCCCAATTTTATGTATAATCCCAAAAAAATAAACAGAATCCACAATCCCCAATTTATCTAATAATCACCAATATTGTTAAGAATCCCCAATCCACTTTATGTCACGTCAACATCATACATGTCATTCATTCAGTTTGTGCTTTCCAAAAATATCAAATCAATCAAATCTTGTCTACTCTATTAGGTATCCTTAGTAATATAGGGGATTGGTGATTATTTGTAATTTTGGTGATCCTTTGTACTATTGGGGATTGGGGATTATACACAAAATTGGGGATTGTGTTGATTATTGGTGACTCTTCAATTTTTTTTTTAATTCATCCGTACAAAAATTTTGACCATTTCAATGGTCAAATTGTAAATACCCATATGAGTGGAGGGTATTTATGTCCTAAAAAAAATATTTGCGTAGTTAGTTTTGGATTGGGTTCGTAGCCATAATATTTTGGAACTTAGGATTATTCATGGAAATTGCCCATATATATTTAGCACTTAATTTTATTTTTGTGACTAAGACCCAATAAAAGACTTGAAGACCAGATCCCCCAAAATAACCCAAACGAGAAAACCCCAAAGCTTGAAACCATCTTTGCTTGAAACACAGAAAAACAAAAAGAACCAACAGCAGCTACTAACTTTTCACCCTAAAACAATTTCTATGGAACTTAGGCGTGAGCATTTCGGCCTGGCAACTATCACGCGGGCGTGCCAACTGCAATCAAGGCGGTTGCAGGTTCTGGGGTCTTTGAGTGCAAAGACGTGTGTGCCTTGAGATGTGAAAATGTAATGAATTGAAGAGATTAACAAAAATTAAAATCACAAGAAACGTACCATTTGTTGGCCTCGTAAGCTCCTTTGATTAATATATTTGCAAATGATGAAACCAGGGAGACCCCGAATTGAATACAGCTTGACTATGGAAACAAAATACTCCTAAACTAGGAAAATAAATTGACAGAAAGCAAATATAGGGATAAAAAGCAGTTGATGTTTGATTGTTGATTGTCCCCGTATCCTTGATTCCTTTTGGCTATTATAGAAAAATAGCTTTGGCTATCTAGATGACAAGTGTCCGCCCATGTTCTTGGCCCATTATTCACTTCATTCTCAAGCTATCTTCTACTTCACACGTTCTGGCAGTTATAGCCTATTGACTCCCTTTAGTTGCTAATCAGACATGTGTCAAGCCATGATCTCGTGGCTTATTGACTCCTTTTAGGTGCTAACATGTGTCAAGCCATGATCTCCACTAAATTGGCTTTTCTCCTTAGAAATAGGGAACGACTGTATGATTGATATTTCTGGGATGGCCGAAAAATCTACTTGGTTGATTTCATTTGGGTGGCCGATGTTTCATAGGTCGATTTATATTACTTCTTCCTTATGGCCGAAATTCTCTTCTTTCAAGTTTAGTTTAAACTCTTTTCTTTATATTTAGGCCAAAACTGATAGCTGATTTTTTGGTGTGCCAACATCTGCCCTCCACGTCCTTTTGAATTTTTGATAAATTTATTAGGATGTTGCTCTTATTTAGCCGAAAAATCGGTTTAGATATGGCCGACTGTCGACCTTCATTTATATCTAGGGTATAGCCACGTGTTAATTTATTATTGGCTTACTTAAACCCTTGTACCTGCCGCGAGTTTTTGGCGGCTTTGCTGACGTCAGAGGTGTCTTTTCCCTTTATGGCTCATTATGAGCCTGTTTTTCAAGGGTTTTAAACTTTCAAAACCCTCACCTTCTCATAATTCTTCATATTCATCTTCCAAGCTCTTTCGAAACCCATTTTCGCCGGAGCTCTTTTTCACCGTTAATCTTTGTTTTTCGGCACCGTTGACTGCTTGAACTAAAAATGATGTGCGCAATAGATTCCCAAGCATAGAATTCCACCGGTCGTCAAGCAATAAATTCTAGGGAGTCCCTAGGTCCTATCCACAGGGAGTGGAACAGGTCCTAATGATCCTTATATGTTGCAAATCAAAGAATGTAAAAGAAAGTGTAAAATATGGGGGTTTTAACTGTTGAGTGTTTGTTTATGCTAAATGATGACAACTTGAAAAAAAACTAATTAAGTCAAGAAGATGGGTCCTATGGGTTCATTCCTTCCAAACCTTTGATAAATGACTTGTCAAACATAGACTCAATCAATAATCATTTACTATATGGTCTTGATTTGAGAGTTTAGCAATAGAAGCTCAAATAAAGTGAAACGAATGATAAAATGAAGTTCAATACTCTCATTGGCATTTTCACAAACATGTAGCATGCATATGTGCTCAATAACCAATTATAACAAGTCATGCAATGGTCATGAATATGATATTACAAGGGTTCAAAAGATGTAGCAATTTTTTTTTTTTTGGATAATTAAGGAATATATTTACCAAAAAAGGAAATACAGCGCAAACGCCAACCTGGCGACAAGCCGAAGCTCAAAAGCCCAAAAGGCCAACCAACCACCCTAACCTACAAAATAAACCTCTTACAACCCAAGAGGCTAGGGTGAAAACCAAACAAACTAAAAAGGGTCAGCACCCCTTTCTTCTAGCATTCATAAAGTCATGCAATTTGTCATGTAATCTCAATCTAGTGGAATCAGGAGGATCAACAAAAGGATCACTACACGGAAGAGGATCAGAATCAATAGCAGAAGAGAGCACCTCAAACGTATTCTTCCCATAAACAAAATTATTAAAAGTATCAACAGCCTTACTAGCCTTACTCACACAAACCGTAGACACATTTGCTTTGTTAGATGGAACCTCAGTCCACTCATTAAAAGCCTTTGAAGGTGAAGAAACCCTAACCTTGGGATTACTCACATCATTGATAGTCGCCTTAGGAATAATGTTTGGAACAGGGGAAGTGAGAATCTTAGCTTTCCACACCTGCTTCGCTCTAACCGGTAAATCAGAGGGGCACTTTTGGGAGGAGTGCCCAAAGACTTTGCAACTGCCACACCTAGTGGGTTTCCAAGGAACCTCAAACAAAATTTCTGAAGTTACTCCTTTCCCAAATTAAACACCATGGAATTAGGGATTTCTTTATCAGCATCTATTTCAACACAAATTCTCACAATGTTATCCAAATCCACATAAAGAGGATTTCCCAAAGAGCTACCAATAAATTCCACAGCTTCAATAGAGCGCAGAACTATTGGAAGATTAATTAAAGTAATCCAAACAGGAATTTTAGAAAAAGATGCCTTTTCTAGAACCATCCCAAAATGCCATCTTTTAGTCTCCATAAGCCTCCCTGTAATAAAGGATGGTTCACCATTTAGTATATCATTCATGGCAAATTCACTCTTCATTTTGAAAGAAAGAAACTTGGTTGAAGCTTGATAGTCTCAAGCACACCATCTCCCCAATTGCGACCCACCCAATCCCTCACCAAAGAAAAAGGCAGGTTCTTATCCATAATGTGCCCCACAATGGCAAATTCACATAATTTTAAACCCACATCGATAATTGCTTCAGGAATAGCAACAGTACCATTAGAGTCAAAATCCACATCTCTCTTCACAAGTTTGTGTAAATTTGCTTTAGGCTTACTCCAAGCAGACTCAAAATTTTGTTGAACAAATCCCAAATTTGAGTGCTTTAAAGGAGGAAATTCAGATTCGGAATTATGTGCTCCCCTCCTCTTACCAGAAATACCAGAGAGTAAAGAAGTATTTCCCACCTTGGAATTTCCATGAGATGCACGGTTCAAATTACCATCCTGAGATAAATTTAAACATTTAGGACTAAGAAGCCCAGAGTCATCCATGACTTTACAAGCACTAACATCACCATTGATTTGCATCCCAAGAGAGACACCACCAGAACCGACCCCACCTTGGGACTGGACATTCAAACTCTCTTGGACTTCCTCATTACCTTCACTACGACATTCAGAGCATTCTTCCTCAAGTCCACAAGAACAAGCGAACACACTGCCAATCTCATCAAAATTTTCAATATTAACATCAGAGGATACCTTATCAATACATACATCCGTATTACTAGGTTGGGATTTAAAAGATCCATGGATTTCTATAATATCCTCACGAACTACATCTTGTGTATCAACTAGAGAGAATTGTTTCAATCTCTCCATACGGTCCTTAAGTTGACTCGTGCGGTCCTTAAGTTTGCACATTGGACTCAGGCTTAGCTTCAAATAAGGTTCAAGCTCATCACACCCTGCAGGAACTTGACCTTCCATAACTAAAGGAATTTGCTCATGAAAATTCTTAAGAGACATCTTGAATTTTTTTTTATTGGAACTATTCCTCTTAGCTGAGTTCTTCCCTATCAATTTGTAGAAAAATATGTAGAAAAATATGAAGAAACCTCACAAAATGGGAACCCGTGAGCTGCTCCAAAATGTTTGCCTAAATAAACAATTCCAGTAGTCTAAAACGAGCTACGGGCTCTGCAACACCAGCAGCAAATGCAAACACACAGGAATCTAGAAAACTGCAGAAGAAACTGCAAAACCAGAAAAATGGAAAAATCGGGATCTGCAAATTGGAACACTGTTGCAAAACCAAAATCAAGAAGCCAAGGCTGCAAAGCTAGATAATAAACATCAGACCAGTGAAGATGCACACCAGCGGCTCAATATCAGTGGAAAATAAACAAATTAGTGAGCATGTGATAAAACAGATCAAAAACCCATTTTCACCAAGTTCGACAATGGTGAATCATCAAGACAAACGAAACCCAAACTGCAGCACCTAATCTACCGCTAATAATAGATCTTAAGAACACGAATCTGAAGTTGCAGCAGAATGGGTAAAACCAGCAGCAACAAGCGCGAGAGAGAAAAACCAGCTTCACTCGCAAACCACAAACCCACGCTGAAGACGAAGCCAAACCAGAACTGAAGAACCCACTTCAAAAGAACCCCACCTCAAAAACGAAACTCCAGCTTCCAAATCGCAGATTCGAAGAACCAGAGGACGGCGACACAACTGAATCTGCAAATGAACCAATACTCACTCTCTAGATCACAAAACCACGACTCATCACCCGAGGACAGCGACACAAGAAAACCCAATCAAAACCCCATCGAAAAACCTAAGTTCAAACCAAGAAATTAAATATGAAGAAGCAATAACTCAGATCTGTAGATACAAACGATACCCAGATCCAACCAGCTCAGATTCGAAATCCAGATCCCAAATCTCAGATACGTGGATTCATAGGGCAACCTTAACTAGGATAACCAATATGAAGCCAGATCCAAACAGCGAAGCTCGAGATATGATGTCACTAGACCCAGTAACACGAAACTGCATAACAGTAGCCCGTCGGTATGATGATCTGCCAAGTCCCCGAGAAGTACACTGCTGAACCCGAGAACACCGTGAGCTGCTAAACTCAAAAAGCTAAGTTCGTCTCTCAAGAACCCAAGGAAGTAGCGGATGTTGCAAAATGGCTGAGAAGTAAAACCCATAACAAGGAAACAATGAACAACCAGATATGAGGAAGCCCAGATTCGAAGAGAAGTTCGTAGAGAAAGTAGATCTGTAGCAAACCACAAAGACTCAACTTGGATCCACCCAAGATCCCAATAAACCAAGATATAAAATCAGTTACAAAAACCCTCGGATCAAACTCAAAGTTTGATCTCAAGAGAAATCTCATCCGAACCCAAGAACCCATAGCCAGGCAGCACCTAGAGAGCTTCTCTCTCTAGAACCCATTTTTCTCTTTTTTGATGTAGCAATTTTACAAACATGTAATATGCATATGTGCTCAATAACCAAACATAACAAGTCATACAATGATCATGAATATGAAACTACAAGGGTTCAAAGGATTAGAGAGCATATAAACAACATTCTATAAACATTGAAAGCTTTTGAGATGAGAAAACATCATTTACCTAAGGTTTGGAGAGGAAATCCACCATAGAACCCACCTTGAGGTGTTTAGCTAGCCATCCAAATGAGTAAATGCAAGAACAAAACACATAAAGGCTATTCTATTAATTGAGAATGAAAATACAAAGTTTAACAACCAAAAAGAAAGATTAAATAACCTAAACTAAAGCTTACAAGTGAAATGAACAAAGAAAATGCAGAATTTCTACTCTAACTAAGTTAATCCTAACCTAAACTAGGAGAACAACTAAGAACAAGGTAAAAGAGTGGTAAGAGAGGGCCTCTCCAGCTGCAAAATAATGCTTAAATACCCCCCTCTAGGGTTATAAAGAGAGAGGGATGAAAACCCTAAAAAGCCCTAAGCTTAAGTGACAAATTACAAAACATTTTCAAAATCACGCACTCTATTACCGGTAATGAAAAACCCATTACCGGTAATAAACTACACTGCACTTCAATCTTCCATCTATTACCGGTAGTAACATTTCCATTACCGGTAATAGTTTCTTCAACTGCAAAACTCTCACTTCCAAGCCAAAATAATGCTCCGACTTCAAATGCTCATAACTCTCTCATCCGGAGTCGGATTTGGACGTTCTTTATATCCACGCGAAGCTTGAGAAGTCTTCTTTCCAACCATGGTGGTCTCATTGTCTAATTCAATCCAGAGAGAAACAGTTATTCCAAAATGTCCAGATTGGTCGCTTTTTGCACTTCATGACTTCATTTGCCCATATCTCCCAAATCACTTGGCATTTAGCTTTGAAATTTGATATGTGGCATCTAGACACACTTAGAAGTATGTCCTATAAGTCCCATGACCTTTGAAGACTTCCAAGACTTGACTCAAAGCTCTCACTTTGCATGCAAAATGCATCCATTTTATTGCATTTTACCTACAACGCATGGAAAAACAAGAAAACATAAAAAGCATCTATTTATAAATATAAATGGCTCAAGTATACACAAAATGATGGGAATAATGCAAAAAAAATATGCAATTGTATGGTGCAATCATTGACTTTTCTCTTCATTCTCACTCCTCGGTGAGCTTTTCTACCGTTCCTTTTTCTTCTCAAATCAAGATTTTCTTCATAGCCGCTGGTGACGAAGGACAGTCGAGTCTTCTTGATCGTCTTAAACTACTCCGAGAAGGCAAACGTGATGTAGTGGACTCCTAGGTATACTCTCCAGTTAATTCTTCCTTTACATTAGGTCCTAGGATTATGGACCTCTCCCAACTTCTAGATTTTTCTTCTAGTTTCCCTAAACAAGAAATTGAGTTCTTTCCTTTCGAAAAACTTAGAGTCACTTATTGCGCTGAGGAAAAATTCCAAAGCCTGGCCATCTTGCTCCGTTGGATAGAATAAATGGTTTGACCGCGTGTCGATCCAAAAAAAGAATGATTGGAAAGGAATGGGGATTTATAAGATTCTGCTTTTTTTCTCGCTTTGACATTTCCCCAAATCGGTCCCTATTATCGGCCGCTTTGAGTTTCTGGTCGATTTCGACCAATTCCCTCCATTTAAATGATGGGATGATGTCCCCCACTCTTTTGGACCATGTTGCCCTTTTCGGCCTTCGGCCTCATGGTACTGAAATAAACAGTAACAGTCCACCTGTTGAGCTAGAATTTAGTATTAACTTCTCAAGAAAAGAATCTACTTATTAGGCCTTCCTTAAAAAATTCGGTCAAGTGACCAGTTCTGAAATCTCTGAGGCCAAATACGTGGCTTTTTTTTCCTTTTTTGGATTTATAAATTCCTTCTTTGTTCCCCAGCGCACCAAGCTTCTAAGTCTGAACTTAAATTGGCCGAGCATATTAGCCAAAGGGTTAAAGTCGCTTTAGGCCTTATTATTCTAGCCAGCCTCTACCGTGGTCTGGCCAATTTGATCATTTCAGATTTCAGCTCTTGGGGAGGTCCTCTTTGAATCTTCCAAATTTGGTTGCATGCTTATTTTCCAACCATAAGTCTGAGTTTTTCGAATCTGTCTTCTCTCCCCTATCTCGGCCTTAAATTTTCCATTTTTGATTTGGCCGAGCCAATTCCTTCTTTTAGCCACTGTTGTAAATACTTTTTCAGTCATTCTGGCTGAAATCACTTCTACATGTACGAAGACTATGACTCCATTCCTTCTTGGGTAGTGGAAGCTTTAAAGTTCGAAAGCTCTGACAAACAGCTCGAGTATATCTGGGGTAGTTTTCTTACAGCCCAAGACCTGAACTTTAAATTCATGATTGACAAGAAATCGACCAACAATAGATGTGGGGTAGAGACATACAACCCTCATTTTATGGCTCGTCAGTTCGGCCTCGTTCAGTCTATTCCCTTTCCCTTAGTTTTTTCGGTCAACGAGAATCTTTGTGACCGAGTTATTATTTCTGAAGAAAGTATTGTAGAGGAAGTTAAAACTATTTATGAAATTTTGAGACCAAAGAAATGTATTCCCCTTTTCCAAATTTGTGATCAGTCGACTTCTAAATTTGTATTTTTTTTGGGGCAATATATAAGCAAGGTTTGGTCTAGTGATGAGTTTTCCAAATTCCTCCACGCTAACAATGGAGACGGTAGCTCATCTGAGACCGAAACTATTGTTTCGAGTAATGATAACACAGCTTCTTTACAGCATGCAGGCCAGAAGAAACACAAAGGTATTCCTTTTGACAAAGTTGATGACTATGAATCGGTCTTGGCTTTTGAACAATTTTATGGTGTGAAATGGGTTTATACCAGATTGGCCGAAATTCAAAACACAGTTCACAAGTCACAGCGAGCGAAGTTAAAGATGCCATTTTCTCTATCAAGGATGATAAAGCCCCGGGCCCGGATGGTTATTCATCCTTTTTCTTTAAAAAGTGTTGGGGTATTGTGGGTGAGGAGGTTACCAAAGCTATTCTTGGGTTCTTTCAAAGTGGGAAGCTTTTGGGGGAAGTAAATGCCACTATTATTGCTCTGGTGCCTAAAATTTCAAACCCTTCTTCCATGAATGACTTTAGACCAATTTCCTGTTGTAATGTTATTTATAAATGCATTTCCAAGATTATTTCTAACAGGTAGAAAGCTTGTCTGCATATGTTGATTAGTGCCAATCAAACAGCTTTTGTGCAAGGAATGAGAATTGCTGACAACATTCTGTTCACTCAGGAGATTCTGAAAAACTACCATCGCAATAAAGGGCCGCCCAGATGTGCTGTTAAAGTGGACTTGATGAAAGCTTATGACTCTGTTGGGTGGGATTTTTTGATTGCATTGTTGGAAGTTTTAGGGACCCCCAGATTAATGATTGATTGGATTAGAGCATGTATTACTTCCCCCAGGTTCTCTATTGCTTTTAATGGAAATCTTGAGGGGTTTTTTGCTGGTGAAAGAGGTCTTCGTCAAGGCGATCCCATGTCCCCTTATCTCTTTATTCTAGTCATGGAAGTTTTTCTAGAATTCTCTTTAAAGCTTTAAAATCTGATGATTTCAAATTCCACTCTCGGTGTGGTAAGCTGGAGCTGCCCCAATAGTGCTTCGCTGATGATTTGTTTTTGTTTGCTTATGGAGATACTAAGTCGGCTTCTATCCTCAAGAATTCTCTGGATTATTTTGAAAATCTCTCTGGTTTGAAGGTCAGCTACTCTAAGAGTTTGTTATTTTGTGTTGGCATTCCTGAGGAAGAAAAAGAGTGTATTAAGAATATTTTGGGTGTCAAAGAAGGCAAGCTTCCTGTTAAATATCTTGGGGTTCCCCTTATCTCGACAAAGCTTAAGGCTTCTGATTGTCAACCTCTTCTGGAGAAAATTGATGCTCGAATCAATTATTGGACTAATAAAAAATTATCCTATGCTGGAAGATTGCAACTTCTCAGTTCTGTTCTTTATGGGATTCAAGTCTATTGGTGTAATGTGTTTATTCTTCCCAAGAGCATCATTAGGAAAATTGAGCAATTATTCAGTTCTTTTATTTGGAAGGGTGAAGCTACAAAAGCTAGTGGGGCCAAAGTGAGTTGGATGTCAGTATGTAATCCAAAGCAAGAAGGCGGTCTTGGGCTAAGAAGAATTGAAGACTGGAATAGTGCTTCTATTGTTAAACATATCTGGAATCTGTTTGCCTGTTCAGGGTCTATTTGGGTGGCTTGGGTTAAACAGTTCTTGTTGAGAGGGAGGAGTTTTTGGACTATTAAAACCCCTTCTGAATGTTCTTGGAGTTGGAGGAAGATTCTCAGCATGAGAGATTTTGCCAGACCTCTTATATCCCATATCATTGGTAATGGTAAGAACACCTTCCTTTGGCATGATAATTGGCTTCCTTGTGGTCCTATCTCGCAATGTTTTGGTGATCGTATTATATACGATGCTAGGCTTTCTAGTCTTGCAAAGGTTGATGTTGTGATTGAAAGGGGGAACTGGAACTGGCCTGTTACAAGATCCTTTGATATTTTTGAGCTTAAACAATTTCAAAAGGGAATGCCAGCTCCTATTGTGGATATTGAGGATAAAGTAATATGGAAAGAAGCTAAAAATGGGGTCTTCTCTATTTCTTCAGCTTGGAACAAAATCAGAGGTCAGCTTCCAGAAGAGGACTGGTACAGTTGTGTTTGGTTCTCCTTTGCCATTAAAAGACACAGTTTTATTCTTTGGTTGGGTATCAAAAACAGACTTACTACAATGGACAAATTGCTGTAATGGGGTATTGTCAATGATGCAACATGTGTTTTCTGTAGGAGAGACATCGAAACCAGAAACCACTTATTCTTCCAATGTAGTTTCACAGCTAAGATCTGCCAAGCAATTCTTCTCCTCTACAACATCAATCGGACTCCTAGAGTGTGGGCAAACGAGCTTATCTGGGCTATTTCCTCTTCTAAGCAGAGATCTTTCTCTTCAACGGTCAAAAAGCTGAGTTGGGCGGCTACCATCTATCACATCTGGAGAGAGAGAAATCGGAGAGTGCATGAAAATTCTTACTCTCCCCCTACATCTATTATTAATAGTATAAAATTTGATGTTAAATGTAGGGTTTTGAGGTTTAAAAATATTGAGGATAACAATAGGAACCGGGTTCTTAGTGATAACTGGGGAATTTCTACTGATATATTCAGTAGAGGGTTTTCGATGTAATCCTTTGTTTGGTTGCTTGTGCCCGGGCTGTGGGCTTTTATGCTTGTCTTTATGTGGGTTGCTGGTGCCCGGGCTGTGGGCTTATTGGTGGTTTGGTCCTTTGGTTCTGTTGTTTCTGTTTTTTAGGCAGGTTGTTCTAGCTTTTGCCCCCTTTTTAGGGGAGGTGCTGTCCGTTTTTCCGTAGGTTTTTGTGGCCTCGGTTGCTTTCTTTGTTTTTTTGGGCTCTGCCCTCGTTGGATCAATAAATTCTTGCTTATCCAAAAAAAAAAAAAAAAAAAAAAAAAACTTCCTTTGATTTTACCAATCCTTTGATAATTGGTTAATGAAACATCGGCCACTTATTCCATTGTCTAAATATGGAATTGCCGACTTTATTTCTGACAATCGACCATCATGGCCATAACATGCTACCTGTACCGGTATCTTTGCCAATAATGACGAATTTCGGCCTTATAAAGACCTTTTTATCCCATCACCCATAAATGAAAAGCCAGGAATGGATTTTTATTTTGAATATTAACCTTGCTCTGGCCGACTTCTGATTATATCTTGATATTGTAGTCGAAACTTTGGATTCCCTTGACAAACCGCAAGAGTAGCTGCCCATCCAAGTTGGGGATGATGAAGATTCAGAAGAAGAAGAAATGAGAGAAGAAGAAGAAGAAATAGATCAAGGAAAAACAAAACCTCAAGTGGCTGGCGCTAAAAGGAAAAATCGGCCGTTGGCTAAAAATGCCCCTCAACTTAAAGTAAAGGGTAAATGACTAAGTGGCCGAACTAGGAGTCAGCAGGTTGCTTCCGCGGCCAACACTTTCCTGGCTTCATTGTCGGCCACCAAAAGTTCGGCCACTCTACAAGGTTCTTCTTCTGTCGCCATTGGCCCGGTTAAAACGATTCCTTCAAAAGGAAAAGGACCAATACCTTTCCAGCCAGAGTTCCAAGTTCCTGCTCGGTCCAAATCAAGTACCCCTGCTTCAACTCTGCCAAAGTCAAGCTTGTCTCTCGATGCTGTTGGCATTTTGGCCCGAGCTCGTGCCCTTCTGGGAAAACCTTCCGGTGATCAGTCTTTTCGGCCAATTTTGATTTCCGAATCGACCTTTTTGAAATATGGTATATAATAGTTTTGGATTTTGATACTTGCAGGCAGTCCATCTCTCTCATCTGCTGCCCCTAAATCGGTCGACCTTAACAAAAGCCGAGATTTTTTGAAATCAATCATCGGCCAATCTCTCTCCGAAGTGCTCCCCAAGAAGATTCAAATTAAAGAGGCCGTAGACATTCTCTTGGCCGATTATGATATTACTCCTAGCATTTGCGCCAGCCTTCAGAATCTCAAAGCCGAGGTCGATTCTCTTTTCCTCAAATTCGAAGTTGCATAGAATGAATTGAACATCGGCCGAAAGTTTTTGGAGGAGGTTGATCGAACAAAGACTGACCTGGAGGCAGAAATGGCCGAAGCCGACGAGCTGCTGATAACATTGTCTGAAGGGGAGAGGGGAATTGTTGAACTTGAACAACAGCTGGTTAATCTTCAAAGGCAGGTGAAGGAGACTTGGGCATCAATTGAGGAGATGAAGGAGCTAAAAAGGCAGACCGAAGATCAGATCCAAAAATCGATCGAATTTGAGACAATGTTTTGAAGTTTCTGAAAATTCTTGAGCTTTGCAAAGTCACGTCTAGGTTCGAAAATGGCTGATGGCTCCTCGAAGCTTCTATAATCACTACCTTTCTATATATTCAGAATGTGTATTAACAAAAAATTACGAACTTTTAAAATCATGAAATCAAAGTATTTTTTATTTTGATGGAGTACTGGGTTGGTGTGATCACATTGCAAGAATATGGTTGCATTTTTTGCTTGCAAGAATATAGTTGCATTTGTTTTCCTGGATATTCACCCTCATCTAGTGAATATGAGGGATTATTTTCAGCATGTGACATACATGTGTGTTATATCCATCACATATTATATTTTTGTACGAAGGATTAATTATTTTATGGATAAATTACTCTAGTTTCTTGAACACTCTTGAGATACATGTGCGCATTTTACATATTATATTGTTGTACAAAGGATTATTTTCAGCATGAGTTATGTGTGACTGTGCGACTACCTCTTTAATATGATAGTGCATTTCCTTTTTGAATTGTGTGCCTGTGTACGGATCATTTATAGTATTGTCTCGATTTTCAGACTGTTGGAAAGGACATTATTGGAAACTAGACCAGCCCAAAATTTTGTTACTGCTGTTAACTCCGACAATCCATCTGGTACCTAGATTCCAGAGCCCCTTCTTGAGATTCTCTCTCTCTCGCTCTCTCTATATATATATATACACACACACACACATACATATACATACATATCTGACGTCTTCCCTTGATTCAGGAACTCTTGATGTGTATGGTAGATACGTTGTGATGGTTGCAATGTTTGGGCGCATGCTGAGTGTGAGAAACTTTCTGCAGACTTTTGAAGGTATGGATATCATACTTAAACTTTCAATGGCATGGCATCCATTTCTCTCATATATTTATCTTACCCAGTTCATGAAAGTGGGCAAGGGCCGTTGATTATTAATGTCCCAATTGAAGGAACTCGAGCACACTGATTATTAATGTCCCAATTGCAAAGCGATGTTGACATTTAGAAAAATGGCATCCGAAAGTCTAGTATGTGGAAGTTGATTATTAATGTTACTCTTCTTGCATTTTGTTTGCTGGCAATTTGCATTTTATACTTTCTACACTTAGGTGTTTTCCAAAGTATGTTTTGTGCGTACAATCAAATTCTGACAATCCATTAATTTCACATTACTTTCAAAGAATCAGTGCTTCACTGGTTTATGCTTGTTCTTCACTCTTGGCATTCGTCACAACAATGTTGGAAGTTCTACGTTTTCAGTTCTCACAATCCAATAATCTCATTAATATTTATATGAAAATTGAAATAATTAGTATAATTAATATCCCCCTTGTATTTGTATATACTCTAGAAATGTAAGGATAAATCAATGCTAATTTTCTCGTAGAATTACAAAAATATTTGCCTTAGTGTACATGGTCAGTTCATTTCTTGTTTCTCTGTTTCCTTCTGTGTCGAGTGTGGATAACAAAGAATTATAATTCTTTCATAAGTAATGACAGAGCCTTAACTCAAATGGTAATATATTAATGTCTACATTCAGAATTGTCGTGAAAGCGTGAATACTTTTAGATTATACCGTGGATCTTTTGTTGGTGTAGTTTTGTGATGCTACTACCCCTCCTCTGCGTGGGGATGATTTAATGAACAAAAAGAAGCTACGAGAAAATTAAATTAAATTTATTTGCTGATGGTACAGGAAGACTTGATTTTATGTACACTACTCCAATCATTTGAAGGACTTTCCTTTCGTTCATTAAGAATGCTACGCGGCGGGAAATGTTCAGGATATTACTGGGGTTTAAAACACAACTTGATAAGATAAGAGTGTTGCCTTTGTCGAGGAAAAAAGTCACTTAGAGCCAAAAGAAAGAATATTACAGGAAATGTGGACTGAACAAGTTTATAGTAGAGGGCATTGGCTTATTGGATCAATGATTTACCATAGTTCTTACTATTTGTCAATGGAAATGTACATCTTATTGTCTTTCACTCATCGACAAAGTCTGTTAAAGAGTCGAAAAGCATGTCCTAGCTTGTGCTTTATGAGTGGAATTCATTTGTATTGTAAAGCGCAAATCTTGTGAAAATTGTGGATTCTCTTGCTTGGAGCCCCTACCATGTTTTTAATTATGGAAGTTGAGTCACCTTTATAGATAACTATCTTTTCACATACCTCTTTGGAGTAGTGTTCAAATCATGTCACATATAAAAATGTTTATATTAAAAGTGAGTGGCAAAAGTTTTATATTAAAAGTGGCAAAAGTTCGGCCTTTGTGACTTTTCAATATATATCATGTCACATATCAAAATGTTTATATTAAAAGTGAGCGTGGCAAAAGTTCCCCTTCCTATAATGTCACATAACAAAATGTTTATATTAAAAGTGAGTGTGGCAAAAGTTCGGCTTCCTATATATATATATATATATAGCCTGTTTTTTAAAAGTAGTTTTTATCTCAACTGCCAAAGCAATCTAACAGGTATAAAGTTGGACACCAGATGCAGGATGCATGATGTATGAGGTCTGTAAATATATAATGATCTTACCAGTATATGCTTATTTTGGCTAAAATAAGCATAAAGCCCACAGGTAATTGTGGGATGTATATTTTGAAAAGTTAAAGTAAGCATAAAGTCCATAGGTAGTTGTGGGATGTGTATTTTGAAAAGTTAAAAGTTAAAGTATGAGGTCTTTCCTTTCCCTAAACCCTAGTTGTTGCCAATGAGCCACTGCAATACTGCATACCTTATCGTTGGTCAGTTGTAGCCGAATCGCCCTGCAGTCATCGCCGAAATTTTGGTTCGGAGGAATAGTAACCAGATATTCCTACTCAATTAATCAAACAGTATATCAGCCAATTGTTCTTTGGTTTGCCTCAATTGAGAGGACTTTTTACTTCTACAAGCGAGTATCAGCAAGCGAGGAAAAGAGCAAAACTATGCTATTTCGAAGCAAAACAAGTTAATTTACCTTACAATAACTCTATAAACAATTATAGAAAGACTTCAATTCCCTAATCAAGCCAAAACTCTTGAATCTATTAACTTTATGGCTACCCTCATGACTTTTTAAGTCAAGATTTTGATTATAACAAATATGTCTTATGTGCTAACATGTTTATCAAGTGATGCAAGGTTTCTCATATATGCATCATGAACTCAATAAAGACATAAGCTAGCACATGGATTGGACTTAAGCCAAGCAAGCCTTATTGTTTCATGCACAAGAAGCAAGAAGACTCAAGACACCTCAAGACTTGTACTTGATATATTCTTTTGTATTTTGAGTGTCTTAGGAGTTATTTGTAAAGCTCTCAATGAGATTGGACTTGAAAAACTCAAATTGACTTAGTTTTGACTATAGGTGGTTCACATAGGTTCAACTTTCTTTCTTGACCCATTAGACCTTTGTTAAGCCTTAGGAATGGACCTTAGAATCTCTCAAAATTTGTTTGAATGGCCTATTGCCCTTATGCACATGCCTTGAACTTATTTTGGACAAATCTGTGCTTTTCTGGTAAAGCCATTCAAACGGAAGTCCTTGATGGAATGGGACAGAAGCTGTGCATTGGGACCTTCAGTCGTTTGAACGAAAATTAAGATTTTATTAAGGCTGTTTGAACGGGGCTATGGACCGTTCGAACTGTAGATTGAAAAATTTGCTTATAACAGTAAGTCTTTTCAAATGGGCTCTTAGGCCGATTGAACGGTAGATGCAGATATTGACTATAATGGCTAGTTTTCAAATTCTAACGGTCATATCCCCCTTGATCACCTACAAACAGACATTGACCTAGTATCAATCATTCTCATATAGAACTTTTGATCATTCAAGCAAGACCTTAGAAAAAGCTTCCATAGATCTTAATATTGATTTTATTAGTGCATAATCTCTTTGAGAAGTTATTAGTGTGAGCTATCAATACTACAAATCAGCTAGTTAAAGCAAAGTCATTGTACTCACTCTCTAATTATCACCATCTTGTGAGCTTGGGTTTTGGTAACCCTTGTGAAGCTTGAAGTTGATCTTCAAGAAAATTGTAAATGTTGATCTCTATCGGTCAAAGGGATTATCATATTGGATTTGGGGAATCCTTGAGCTTAGTGCTTAAGCTTGGTGCTTAAGGGGTGGACGTAGGTTTGGTGCCGAACCACGTTAAATTATCGTGTTTGATTTCTCTTACCTTATTCTTTTGCAATTTATCTTTATTTATCCCTTCCTTAATTGTATAAATTGCAATTGGTTTTTAATTGTATTTATTTCAGTTTTATTGTATGAGTTTGCCCTAGACACTATTCACCCCCTCTAGTTTGTTTAGTTGGGACAATAGTTACAATTCTAAATCTAGCCTGCTAAATGTGAAAGATCACACTGAAATTGCTTTAAAAACGTTGTAATTTTTCAACCTAAAAGGTAATCTCTAAACAAACCCTCTAGACATGAAATATTATAGTGAAATTGAGTTAAAACAGCTTAATGCCTTCAAATGCTACTATTTCTATGGAAAAGAAATGCAAATCAAGTAGGTTTGGTGAGAATAATGATCCTTCTTTTCTATAGACCTTTCTTTTTTATAGGAACCTTGAATAATCGCTTTTGATTGTTGCTGCCATGTCAGCCATTCATTCTGATCTTTTCTATTTGGGAGAAGAGAAAGCGCTATTGCATGGGTCATTTTTTTTTTTTTTAAATCTTTGTCGCCAGCGACGACTACAAAGATAATCCGACAGCGGTCGACTGACGGCAAAGTGTGCAGCCACTCTAGGGGTGGCAAAATGCGACACGATCCGAGAACACGACACGAACTGTACACGAAGATATTGGGTTTGGATTACTCTTAATCATGTTCGGGTCAGAATCGGGTCAACCCGCTTAACCCATGTAGTTAGGCGTGTTGGTTTCGTATCAACCCGTGTAACCTAAAATTGACCCACTGTGACCCACATAATATACGGGTCATGTTCGTGTCAACCCGACCCATGTAACCCGCTTTTGACATGTATAACGCATTTACTCATTTGGACCCATTTAAAAAATAATTAAAGCATCTCGTTTCCCGCGATTTGCAGCATGAAATGACTTCATGCAGACCGTGCCTCCACACGCAACCCTCATCCAAAGTCCAAAACAACTCTTTATCTCCCACATCCAAACCCTAACTCCATCTTTTCATGTCCCACAACCACCTGGTAATCGGTGTATGAAAGAGAGGGAGAGAGAGATGGAGGGAATAGAGGGAGCGACTTCTGCACCCTCGCATCAATAATGTAGATATTCTCTTTTGCATAGACGTAGACCTTGAATCTCTAGTGGAAATGAAGGCAACAGGACCCAATGGTTGGTTTAATCACCAGATTGGATTCCATCAACCAATCTGTTCTCCTCTTCCCCCACGCCAAGCTCTCTATCAACCCCGACCATCGATTTGCCTTTGCCGTTCTTGGAAAATCCGCTTCCTAGGTATTCTTCATTTTCATTTTTTATTTGTTTGGTTACTTAGAAAATATAGGAAAAGTAAAGAGTGAGACTTTTGGACCTTATATTCTATTCTGGGTGTTCTTAAAAAATTTAAAATCGAATAAAGCACTTGAAACCCTGACATCGAATTCATCTTTTATGTTATTGGAAAATCCGGTTAATGGATATTTTGTGAATTGAGGTTTTATTTAAGATCTGTTTAGTTGTGGAGAATATCGGGGAAAAGAAAAGAAAATAAAAGAAAAGAAAAGATTTTTCTAGTACATTTACTTGATTAAAATAAAAATAAAAATAAAAAAGTCTTATTTTATCTCGTTATGCTCTGTTTGGTGATGAGAATGGAGGAAAGAACGGAAGAGAATTTTGGATTATATATATTTCTATTCTGGTTTCAGAAAAACAATGTACTCACAACCCCTTGTCTGCCTCATGGGTACTCTCGTACTTTAATTATTTATGATTTATTTGGTTGATGAGAAAATGGAGGTGTAACGCCCCAACTTAACATCCGTACCGACGCTTCCGGATAGGTCGACACGTGTCAAGATGGAGGTACAACCTGACCTGCTCAATTGTATTTCCTCACGAGACAACAAGAATAATATACTAAACAAAATGGAATGTCATGTTCATACATAATGTCCAATCGTCATACATAAAATATCCAATAAATCAAATAAAATTGCCAACAATCCTGGCAAATAAGTAAGTCAAATATAATACTTATTAAGATATTCCAATACAGATAATACTTTAGTATATAAATACAAAGACACTTCTAAAGCGATAACTTTAATGCAAACCGTCAATCCTTTGCAAGGGACTGAGTTGGACCATAGATGCAAAACCTCAAGTCAACCTGCAATATGCTGCACACTAAGCAGGAGTGTGCCGATGATTGCTCAGTAGGAATAATGTTATCTCTATTTGGTAATTATCAAGGCAGTAATATATGAGAAATTTACATAAAGCATTTATCTTTAAAGTTTAAAACATTTATAAAATAATTTAGAAATAAAGCTTAAAGAAGGGTGGGTTTCCCAGTGAAAAACCGTAACTTCTGATAGCGTAAATAGATAGGACATGTACCTCACTTGTCGAACAAACCAAACATCCACACGTGGACTAGATCCAGTACCTTTATCCTTCATATCATAATATAGATTCGTGAAACCAAACTCAAATGATTTAGTCAAATCCATATACGTAAATTCACACACACACACACACACACACACACACACACACATATATATACATCTTTTCATTACGTTGGAATGGGAGTGATCGTAATACAGGTACCATTATATATATTCCACATTCATGAAAGAGGAGTTTTCTCAACATCTTTCACATTCATCACAATAATAACAATAATAATTGATAGAGGAGTTTTCTCGACATCTATCATCAACCATATCCACAACATAAATAACAGACAGAGGAGTTTTCTCAACATCTATCTCATCCGTATCCGATCACCATGCCATAAACGTAAATAATTTATACTATGCATCAACATATTGTAATATATAACCAAGATTCCATGATATATAGGTAAAAGAGTAGCTTACCTGAATATTGGTTATACATAGTGATCAACTATATAGAAATCCAGGGCCTCAACTCATCCATCACGTAAAACATACTCTCCAAGTCCATCGTTTAGTACAATGTGGGTATTACTTAATTACAAGTTCTAGTATTCATCTCATACGTCATCGTTTCTCATGTAAGATGTTTCACAAGACATGTCACTGTCTAAAACGAAATTCATTTTCACACCATTGCTTGAAATTGTCATTTTATCTTCTATATTGAGTTTAGTCAAAATATAAGGGAATAGCTAGTTAAAATACTTCATAATCGTTCTCATTTGTAAATTAGTTTAGAAAATCAGGTATACAAGTATAAAACCAAGCATCTCAATTGTACTTACATAAAAATGTTATCATATGCCTTTGTAACCTTTCTATTAAGTAAATAAGGTAAAGAGCTTATTCTCATGCTTGTAATTATGCTTTATTTAGTATCAAAATATTTTATTAAGCAACGGCAAGTCCTTAAATATTTCAATGGCATGCCTTGATTTTTATTTCATAAATGTATTATATAGTTGACAGTTCAGGAAATAGTATATTCCAAGTATGTATTTGATACTATAGTAAAAACAGTAAAATTCCCCTGCGTGCATGATTTATATTGCTCAAGAGATATAAAGCTCACCTTATTCTTGTATAATTGATAAAATCGATACATCATTACTAACAGTAAAAGAGTAATTATTCCTACCTCAATTTCCACAGTGCTAGCCAACCCTTTACACGGCTCCACGAGTTTCCTAAATGCAATGTTCTATGCACCCCAATGGAAGTGATTCTCCAAAGAACCTTTTAGACTGGGTACAATAAATAATACAAGCAAAGAATCACAAGAAAGTACAAAAGATTTACACTTTCAAACTAAAGCAATTCACTTCTCAAAACTGCTCACACGTGACCCCAAAGACTCAAAACACCAAAATAACAAACCAAGGCCGGGCCTTAAAACTTTCTAGAAATATTCCTAATAATGTATAAACGTTTCACGATGAATTTCGTGGCCAAAAGCCAAATGGTTCGAAAGATACAAGTCAAAGAAGATAGAGTGCACACAAAAGGGCAAATCGAGTATTTTCAAAATATTTCTCTTTCCAAATTTAATATGACCCCAAGACCATAATATTTAGAAACTAGACTCCATAAGCTTTCCGTACATAAAAAGTACGCCCAAAACAGAGTCCGTATGAAAAAGTTAAGAAGAAAATAAGATAAATGAAGGAAACTGAGTTTCTGCCCAAAGAGTTGAATGTTTGGCTCAAACAGTCGACTCTTTAACTCAAACAGTCGACTCCTTGAATCAAACAGTCGACTGTTTCCCCGATAAATCCAAAAACTTAGGTATTTTAAGCTACAAAACAACCCCAAAAACTTAGGATGAACCCAAACCACTCATGAAATCAATGATACAAGTTTTAAGGACACTAGATTCACAACAAACATACAGGATAAGGGATCAAATCCAAGGATCCACCAAGAATCCAAACTAAAAACCTATAAGAACCCATTTAACTCACATACAAGCATCCATAGCTTCAAAACTCCTCTAAATCATCTACCAAACTATAAATCCACCCACAAATCACCTTCAAAACACCAAATACGCAACCTAGCATCCAAACCCAACTCCGAACTTGCTCAAATATGAAAATAACTCATGTACAAGTAAAGAAAGTGAAACGAAAGATAGTGAGAACTTATCTTCACGATGATGCACGAACCCCGACAAGCTTCGATGATCTCCCTCCTTCTTTCTCCTCTTTCTCTCGTCATTTCTCTCTCTCGGCCTCTCCCTCTTTTTGCCGAAATGAAGAAGAAAGAAAAGAAAGGGATTTTTAACCCTTTAAAATATCTAATAGCAATTTCGTAATTATTTCAAAGTTTTAAAAAAAAATTAGCCACATCTGAAAGGTTCTGTGAAAACCACAGACATGGATGCGCAGCGGAAGAGGGTAAAAACAAAACTTTTTCGTTTAATAAAAACATCCATGTTCACAAAACCAATATGAATCGATTCAAGCATAAGGATCATGTAAATAAAAACAAACAGTTAATCAAAGCAAATAAAAACTCACTTGATTGTGTTCTTCGGTGTAGGAATCCTTCGAGTTTCAAAAGCATG
>JAESVK010000334.1:805621-829744 GCA_017140935.1 Hamamelis virginiana | reverse complement strand
ATATATATATATATATATATATATATATATATATATATAGAAATCTTTTGTTGATCTTGTGGCTGGTCAATATGTTAATGTCCAAACATGTTGAGCTTTGTTTTGGAAATCCGATTTGAAATGGTTTGATTTATATTTGGTTCATAGCAGATTTTGATATAAACAAATAAATAAGTAAAACAGAGTGTTCTGTTCGTACACTTTCGGCACTATTAAAATAATTTTTGGGCTAAACTTTCTTTACAAAAGTTGTAGGTATTTGAATTATCTTTTCAATGAATCCAACCTTACCTCATTTGGAATTTTGTACAAATAGTTATGCCCATTTTACCAAAAACTGTCTTTTAGTGGAGATATTCTCGCCCAAACCCAATAAGTTACTGAAATTGATGATTTTGTCCTTGAAAATCTTGGATTTGGATTTTGACTATTAAAGATGAATTGTAGATCTTCGAGTCATCTTTTCAGAACACTAAAGTTCATTAATTTTCGATAACTGAGCTAGGATATATGGTTTAAATAGAAAAACTGTTTTGGAAAGGCCTAATTTTCAACCCAAACTTTAAACGTGCATATCTTTTTCATCCGATGTCCGTTTTGAACGATCTTTATATGCTCGAAAAGCTTATGAAGCCTAGTTTTTGATTTTAATAGACTTGGAGTAAAAACTTGTTTTGGAAAGAGAAATATTTTGATAAATACCAGATTTACCCCTTTTGGTTTATTCTTTTGTTTTCTAAAGCTTGCTTCCTAAGCCACTTGGCTTTTAGCCATGGGATTTGGCATGCAATGCCAAATCATTCTTGGTAATATGTTTTGAAAATCATTAAGCCTTTGGGTTGTTATTTTTGGGGCTTTTGGGCTCTTAAGCTCGTAAATGCTTAGTTTTGAAGGTTGTTTCGCTTTTGAGGATTTAGGACCCCTTTGTACTTTGTTTGATTGTTTCTTTCGCATTGCTTGCTTGTTATTTTTCAGTTCAAAAGGTTCCTTGGAGGACCACTTGCATTGGTGCATAAGCATTGCATTGGGGAGGCTCGAGGAGCCGCAAAGGGTTGGAAATACCGTTGCATTGAGGTAGGGATATTTATATTCTTACTAATATTGATGATATAATTTGGGAAATGATTTATAGTGAAACCTACTATTTGTTAAATATTTTATGATTGTGAAAACCTGATGCATGGAATATATATTTTGTTAAACATGTGGTGGTGAATCGTTTATGAAATGTGCTTTATATGATCTGAACGTTCTTTTGAACAAAGATAAAACTGTTGATTTAGATATGTGATCCTGATGAGAACACTTGAAATGATATGCTTTATATGTGCATGGATTACTTCGATATATTGTTAATACGATGATTTATGAGGTATTTCAGACCATGGTCTAGGGTGGAGCCAATGGCATGACCCTACTGGCTCGCTAGAGCCCGGTGGATTGACACAATCTAGCACTGGCCCACTAGAGCTCGGTGGATTGACACAATCTAGTACTGGCCCGCTAGAGCCCGGTGGACTGACACAATCTAGCACTGGCCCACTAGAGCCCGATGGGTTGACACAATCTAGTACTGGCCCGCTAGAGCCCGGTGGATTGACACAATATAGCAAGTATCTAAAGCACTTCTAAAGCATTAAGGTTACAGTGTATTGAATTAAAAATCATGAAAACCACCCACCATTATTGAGATGATGATTTTACCATAAAATAATTGAAATGTTTTATTTAATATTCCTTGCATCAATATTATCACTGTTAGTTAAGAATGATATCTCTACTGAGCATGTTGAAGCTCACCCCTGCTTTATTGCAGTATATTTCAGGTTGACTCGGGGTACATGTTTGGTTTGCATAATTCGCTGTTTTGGAAATGGTGGATAGCTGCATAGTTATTTCTTGCTTGGGTCTTTCATATTTCTTGAGAAATTTATTAAGTTATATTCAGTTATATAGAATACTTCTGATCTATGATTCAGCCCATTTGCCAGGGATGTTGGCAATATATTTGATTTCCTATTTGTATTATATTTGGCGAATTGGGACATAATGTATGGACATGTCATTTCATTTTGTTATATATATTCATTTTTTTTACATCTCATGCGGAAATACGAATGAGCAGGATAGGTTGTACCCCTATCTTGACACGTGTCGACCTATCCGGAAGGGTCGGTATGGATGTTAGTTTGGGATGTTACAAAAATAGAGTACATGATAAGTGGTAAAATAGAAAGTGATGCCTTCCACAAGTCGGGGTTATCACTTATATAAATAGTCTGAGAGACTACTTCAAACTCATTCTGCAAACTTATCTAAAAGTGGAATAATTATCCTACGTATTCTATACTAGGCTAGGTACTGCAACTATTAAATGGATACATTTAATACATTTGACTTTGTGGAGGGGCCTCCCTTTCTCCCGAGCCCTTCCGATCTGGTCTTACATGTCTTAAAGTAGCAATAACTTATGTTACTTTCAACTTTTTCACTTTTGACTTTTCTTTTTTTTTTCTTTTTTTTTTTATAATTAACACCTGTACAATAAAGTACGTTGAGCTAGTCTGCTGATATGTAGGCTGGATCTGAAAAGTAAGAGAAAATCTTTTCCCATATTTATTACTGAAATCTTATCCTTATCTAAGCTGGAGCATAAGCAATGATGTAAATTCTACATCTGTGAGAAAAAGTCTAAGCCATAACAATCATCTTCATTTTGCTGGAGATGATGAGAAGAACTAGAAACTTCTGCTGTATCATGTTCTTCTTAATTTTACCCTACTTGAGATAAAACTTCTTTCATTTTCTTTCTGAATTCTGATTTTGAGGCTGAAGCTGCAAGATTACTCTGAATTAAGGCGTTTGCTGAAAGTCACATCATTTTCTATGGAATGAGGATTTCTGCATAAATGTAGATTAATTCTGAAAAATTCTTGTAATGCTTTTTTGGTGACTTTATCCGTCTTTACTGGATCCCACCATTTAAACTTGAACTTGTGACATAAATGGAGCGAACATGGAAATGGTGCAATAGCAGAACAAATATATTTCCATCCTGCAATCCAACGGAGACTGAATTGGGCTAAGAAAATTAACAATGGAGGAGAGTTTTTCATAAATGCTAGAAAAGTAAAATTCTCACAATAGTACTGGAAACCTTTTGAAACTTGTGAGGGAAAAATTATGAATTTGGACCAAAAGTATGAAACCCTTTACTAAACTAGAAGGGGAAATTAAGACTAGTCTTTGGACAAAAATGGAAAAACCAAGTATGTTTATAACCGCTATACTGGAAAAGAAAACACTTATCCCATGCTTCAATATAATCGAAGTAGGTATAAGTGGGAGGAATGAAATCTACTAAGAAACTTTTGGGAGTATGGGGAACTTGATTCCAATCTTCAAGAGAAAGAGCCTTAAGAATTTGACACTTGGAAAAAGCTGCTTCACTAGGATTAAATTTGCTAGGAGTATGAGTGACTAACACTGAATCAGTATCTACTAGAATGAATTCATAGAATTTTCTTGATTTATCTCCTATACAACTAGGCCAATGACGTTGAGGAAGAAAGATTTATGGAATAATTTGAGAAGGATTGGACTTCTGATATTTTTTTCTAAAATTAAGATAGGTATTAATTCTGATTTATAAATATATTGAGGTCTCAGATCAAAAGGATTCTGAGATGGATTTTATCAATTACTATGGTTACAAAAACATGCTATTTTTGATAATTTATTATTGTGGCGAAATGTAAAATATCAACTTCTCTTGCGGTTTCTAAATCTTCAGATTCTATTTCAGGCTCATCTTCTTCTTCCATAATTCCTTTTCCTTTATCATCAAACTTTAATTTTATTAATTCATGTGCAAGCATTCCTTGACTTTCTTCTAGACATTTTATTTGATCTTTAAGATTTCAAATTTCAAATTTGTTTTCTTTGACTTCTTTTCTCAGGTCTTCTTTGGTTACTTTGTTAGAAGGTTCTCTAAATATTTTTAATATATTAGTCATACTATTAGTTTCATCTATTTTTATAATTTTATCTTCTAAATTATTTGAATTCTTAGCTGATAAAATATTATATAAGTTTTTTAAGTATTTCTTTTTTTCTTCAGGAGTATGAATATAATTAGCAAATTCTAATAAATTTCTCTCATCATTAGATAAAACATTTATGCTTTTACAATTATTACATCTGAATTCGTTACATGTCTATATTAGAGGTTCCAATGTCTATATTAGAAATTCTTTTAGTTATTTCATCTAATAATTCATCAGTTCTTTTCCTTAAATTAATATCATATTTCTTTTCATCAAATGGTTGAAGTAATGTTACAGAAGGTTTATTTTGTATATCTTTTTTAGGTTTTATACTAAATTCTGGGATACTACTTGTAGTTTTATCTTGATTTTTCTCTATTCTATTTAACTGATTTCCTAATATTTCTAGACATTGATTTGTATAATTATTTTGTTCCATTATAGTTTTGACTTCTTTTATTGATACTTGTGAATCAGATATCTTGTCTGTTGTTTTAAAGGGTGCTGCAACTATGTCTCTATTTTTTACTTTAATTTGGATATTTTCTAATGGCGGATGTACTGAACTAACTGGTCCATGTTCTTGTGTATACCAAGTTTTAATGTATTTTGTTGCTACATGTATTTCCCTATCAACCACCTTTTTGTTTAAGATATAATCTGGTTGTTTAAATAGATGTAACCAAGTAAAAAACTTAATATTTATCTGTTGATACTCACAATATGTATAATAAGGTTTTTTTATAAAATCTTGTTCAAACTTAATAGAGACTACTTGGTAATATTGTTTTCTTTGAAATGTATTTTTTACAGAATTAAAATATTTTTCCAAAAATTCTTTATCTAGTACAAAAGGTTTATTTAACATAAGAATAGAGGATCATTCATTTGTGATTGTGTTAAGGAATTTGCATAATTATTATTTAGATTAATACTTCTTGTTGAATATGCAATGGACCATTATTCTTTTTGTTAAACAATTAATCAGGCTGATTACCGTTTTTTAAATCTGGTGACCGTTGGCTGCCTTGTCCGAACAGGCACCTTCAGTAGAACTAGAAACTTCTATTGTATCGTCTTCTTCTGAATCTGACCCTACTTGAGATAAAGCTTCTTTCATTTTCTTTCTGAACTCTGATTTTGAAACTGAAGCTGCAAGATTACTCTGAATTAAGGCTTTTGCTGAAAGAAATGACTAATCATTTTTTGTGGAAGGAGGATTTCTGCATAAATGTGGATTAATTCTGAAAAATTCTTATAATGCTTTTTTGGTGACTTTATCCGTCTTTACTGAATACCACCATTTAAACTTGAACTTGCAACATAATGAAGCGGACTGTTAGAGGTATGCCCTAAAACCAATCCTAAAGTGCATATCTATTTCATATTAGGATAAGAAGGTACTACTTATCGTCTGTATATTCAATTGTATATACGATTATGTCCATGAATAAATGATAAGAGAAATATGTATCTCAAGTTTGTTGAGATATGAAGACTCATATTTCTCATACACATTTATTCTAAAAGTGTTCCTGCTCATAGGTTTATTAAAGAGGACATTTATTAAACCGACAAGAGTAGCACAGATTTAAACTAACTCCAATGGGAGGATAGGTAGTCTTTCCTATCAGTGTAGTGACACTTAGGTTAATCTGTGGGTGCATATTAGAGAATAAGTACACTGAACATGATCTGCTAGAATATTCCTATGGATATTAAGTTAAAGGAATATTCTTATGTTACGTCCATTTGGTAATCCTAAGACCTGAGACACCATGAATGTCTTATGCTTGAGTTGTTAAGGTTTGATAGTGTTTTATACAGCCTTGATCTTAAGGTTGTAGTAGGCACTCATTGGCTCTAATAGGTCCTGCATGAAGGCATATGAGTGGTCAATAAGGAATCATCACTCTCAATGTTATGAGAGAGAATGTCAGGGTCAGTTCTCAAATATAACTCTCAATGTGAATCTCTGGCCAGAGTGATAGATGAAATATGAAAGGTTTCATAGGGTTCATCTTATTGAGATTATAATTTGAAGAACATATGACAAGAAAGTTAAGATAGGGTTTTGACTTATATCCATACCCTAAATATCTTAACTGTGACATTAGGGGATGAAGGATTAAGTAACAAGAAGGGTTCACATAGTTCTGCTATTCACCCAAACCTAGGGCATGTCATGACACATTGATAGACGTCACTCATGACCAGTGAAAGCCTATTGATAAATGTTATCAATGAGGGCATAATTGAAATAGTTTCAATTAAACCTTTAAATAGAAAGTTTCTATTTTAGGAGACATAGAGATGTCCCTAGTCACTGCTAGGTTGGGGTGAACCCAATGGGTCACACACAAACAAAGAGCATAAGAGAGTCTCTTGAATTAAAGAGGGAAGGGAATTCCCTAAAACTAATTCTAATAATAACCTTATATATTATTTGTGGATATATATAAGGAATTAAGTTATATATTAATTAGTAATATATAAAAGGAATTAAGTTATTTTTGGAAATAAGTATTAAATAGAAACCCTAGGGGTTTTGTATAAATACTAGAGCTTGTGACATGCTAGCACTAAGCCTCCATCCTCACTTTAGAGAAAAAGTTTCTCTCCCTCTTTCAAGCTTGATTCTTCCATTGTTGAGAAGCTTCAAAGATTCAAGCGGTTTTGTGTTCGTGTGGACTTCGTTGGAGACTTCATCCGTTTGAAGTTCGAGATCAACAATTGCAAATCGAAATGTGTATCAAGTAAGATTTATTTATGTTTGATAAATATATATGCTTATATGTAAATCATATGTCCCTATGCTTGTACGATCATGGTTAGGATATTCGATGATGGAATCATCTTTATAAAAAATTTTATTTTGTCTTCCGCTGCGATTCCATGTATTTCGAACGATTCCTTTCACGGACATGGAAATGGTGCAATAGCTACAGAGATTGAATTGGGCTAAGAAAATTAACAATAGAGGAGAGTCTTTCATATATTCTGAAAAAGTAAAATTCTCGCAATAGTACTAAAAACTTTTGAAACTTGTGAGTGGAAAATTCTGTAATATGGACCAAAAGTATAAAACCATTTACTAAACTATAAGGGAAATTAAGACTACTCTTTGGACAAAAATAGAAAAACCAAGTATGATTATAACTATTATTCTAGAAAAGAAAACACTTATCCCATGCTTCAACATAATCGAAGTAGGTATAAGTGGGAGGAATTAAATCTACTGAGAAACTTTTGGGAATATGAAGAGCTTGATTCCAATCTACAAGAGAAAGAACCTTAAGAATTTGACACTTGGAAAAAGCTGTTTCACTAGGATTAAATTTGCTGGGAGTATGAGTGACTAACACTAATCAGTATCTACTAGAATGAATTCATAGAATTTTTTTGATTTATCTCCTACACAACTAGGCCAATGACGCCGAGGAAGGAAGATTTCTAGAATAATTTGAGAAGGATTGGACTTCTAATATTTTCTTTCTAAAATTAAGATTGGTATTAATTCTGATTTATAAATATATTGAGGTCTCAGATCAAAAGGATTCTGAGATGGATTTGAAGATGAAATTGAAGCTCGAGACTTTATTTCGAATTGAGCCATATTTCTTACAACTGGAGGTTGACTAAGGGGATTCTTTAACACTTCACTAAATGAATTTGGCTTGGGAGAAGCTAAAACTGAAAATTGATTTGGAGTAGACATATTCCATAATTACTTATTTTTGAAATTGGAGAGCTTGAAGAGGGATAATTCTTTTTCATAGCATAATCTGCTTTTGTTGTGGGCTTTGGCTTTTCTATCATGATTTTCCTTGTAGAAATTCTCTGGAGAGGAAATCTAGAAGTGAATTAGAATCTCCTTTAATAAATTCTATATCAAAATAAAAAATACTTAAAATAGCTTGCCATCTAGCAAAAATTTGTTTAGAAGAAATATTTTTAACATCTTTTTCTAAAATTGTTTTTACACTTTTACAATCTACTCTTAATAAAAACTTTTGATTTAAAAGATCACTTTGAAACTTTGAAATACATAATACTATAGATAAAATTTCTTTTTTAATAGTACTATAATTCTTTTGAGAGTTATTCCAGATGCCAGAAGTAAAACGAACTAGTTGTTCTTCTCCTGAGACTTTCTATTTCAAAATACCACCGTATCCTAAATCTGAAGCATCTGTTTCTACAATTTTAAAACTATTAAAATTGGCAATATGTAACAAAGGTAAACTCTTTATTCTAGACTTAACTTGTTTTATAGCATTAGTATGTTCTTCTGTCCATTCTGGGGGATTCTTCTTTAATCTATCATATAAGGGTTTACATATTTTATGTATGTCTTTACAAAAATTTCCTACATAATTAAGGCTTCCTAAACATCTTTGTAATTGTTTTTTGTCTTTTATTTCATCTGGAAATTTTCTACCAAACTCTAAACTAATTCTATCGGAATAATTTTACTTTTGTGTATCCAATGTCCCAAAAATCTAATTTTAGTATGAAATAATTTAATTTTAGAGGCTGAAACTACTAAACCATTTTTCCTAACAATTTTTAAGAATGCTTCTAAATGTTTCCAATGTTTATCTAAATTATTGCTATAAACTAATACATCATCAATATAAACTATACTCCAATTTGTATAGGTATTAAAAATATTATTCATCACATTCTGAAATTCTGAAGGTGCATTCTTTAATCCAAAAGGCATTACATTCCATTCATATTGTACAAATGGTACATTAAATGCTATTTTATACCTATCTTCTTCTTTTATTTAAATATGCCAAAATCCTGATTTCATATCAAATTTACTAAAAATGATTGCATCATACAATCTGTTTAAGAGGTCTTATTTATTAGGTATTGGATATCTTACCCAGCTTAATACTTTATTTAAGGGCTTATAATTAATTACTAATCTAGGTGTTCCTCTTTCAATTTCACTTGGTTTATTTACATAAAAAGCAGAACAACTCCATGGTGATTTACTTTTTCTTATTATACCTTTGTCTAATAATTCTTGTATTTCTTTTTTACAGTATTCTATCATTTCTTTATTCATTTGTATTGGTCTTGCTTTTGTAGGTATATCAAGGAAGACCGACTATATGTTTTTTCTTATTCCAAAAAGCATGAGGTAAATCTGAACATACTTCTGTTTTTATTTTTTATTCAAATTGAACTATTCTTTCTTTAAGCTTATTATTTTCTAGTTTTCTATCTATGTTCATAATTTTAATTTCTTTTTATAATGATTCATTATGTTCTCTTTTACTTATTAAATTTATTTGTTTGGTTATTAATACTTCTTTAATTCTATTTAATTCTTTTGTTTTTGGTGCTTCTATGAATTCAAAAGTTAAGTCTTGGTCTAAACTTCTCGTTTTAATTCTTTCGTCATCTACTGTAAAAGGTCTAATCATTTGTAAAAATGGTGTCCCTAATATTACAGGTTTTGTTCTATCTTTTAATAATATAAAGGATGTTTTTAAACAAATTCCTTGATTACAAACTTGTGCATTAGATAACTTGTATTGTATTCGCATTCTTGTACAATCTGTTGTATGTAAGTTTTCTGAAGTTTTTCCTAAGTATTGTACTGGGACTAATCCTTCCATAATACAATACATATATGCTCTTGAATCAACTAAGGCTATTAATTGCATATGATGAATTTTATCAATTACTATGGTTACGTAAACATGCCATTTTTTATAATTTATTATTGTGGCGAGATGTAAATATCAACTTCTCTTGAGGTTTCTAAATCTTCAGATTCTATTTGAGGCTCATCTTCTTCTTCCATAATTCCTTTTCCTTTATCATCAAACTTTAATTTTATTAATTCTTGTGAAAGCATTCCTTGTAGGGGTGTTCAAGAACCAACCGGGACCGATTGAACCGACCGAAACCAAACTAAACCGGCCTATTTGGTTGGTTTTTAATTTATAATTGTTTTCAACAGTTTAGGGGATTGAAAAATCGATCAATTGGTTTGGTTCTCGGTTTGGCATATTAGAACCGACCGGTGCACCAAACCGGCCAAATAACAAGAGAGCCAGGGTCAAGGGAATTGCTCCTGGTGCCATATATTGGGAGCCATCTCCAGCTGCTATATCTTCAAGAAACTCACTGGACTCCACATGTGATGGCTTGATGTACCTGAATATTCAAAAGATATGTGCTAGGTCTTAATAGTATGTTTAATTTGTTGTTACTATAAAAGGATTGTGCGCATAATAGCATCCAATGTTTTTTTTTTTTACTACAATTATAATACTGTTCACTACCCGATGTTGACAAAATAAGGAATGGCATCTTGACGAGGGCCTTGAAACAAAACATTCCCATCTCCAAGAAGTATGATCCTATCAAAAAGCTCAAGCACTTCCTGTGAGAGTTGGGTTAGTGACATGATTGCAGAAGAATGTTGAATCCTGTTAATGGTCCTTATAGTGTCCACGAGGTCATATGTAGCTGCTAAATCGGATCCAATAAATGGTTGATCACAAAGCATAACAGAATATGTTCCTAGTGCTAATTCGGCTGTTGTGAGCTTCTGGCGATCAATATCGGAGATTGCTTCTCCTGCTAGTTTGTGTTGTATCTCCTTCAAGTTTAGGATTTCCAACACATACTCTAAAAATGGATCTTGTTCCTCCACCAATGCATGAGCGAAGAATTTTCTCATGATGTACCATGGATTCACATTTGTGTATTTTAACTTGATTTGTCTTGGTTGCCTCCAAACAAGCTGTCCAGATTTCCAGATTTCCAGATTTGTCTTGATTGCCTCCTTTAACTTGATTTTTTTTTCTAAATTCGCGTCTATCAAAACCGATGATAGACCGACCGAACCAAGCCGAAAAACATCTCTTATTTTGGTTGGTTTTCATGAGTGCTACGGTCCCTAATGGTTTTCATTTTCCTCAAACCGAGGTGATTGGTTTGGATTATATAATGAGGTATAGACCAACCAAACCGGCCGATGTACACCCCTAATTCCTTGACTTTCTTCTAGACTTTTTATTTTATCTTTAAGATTTCTTATTTCAAATTTGTTTTCTTTGACTTCTTTTCTCAAGTCTTCTATGGTTACTTTGTTAGAAGGTTCTCTAATTCTTTTTAATATATTAGTCATACTACTAGTTTCATCTATTTTTATAATTTTATCTTCTAAATTATTTGAATTCTTAGGTGATAAAATATTATATAAATTTTCTAAGTATTTCTTCTTTTCTTCAGGAGTATGAATATAATCTACAAATTCTTATAAATTTCTTTCATCTTTAGATAAAACATTTATGCTTTTACAATTATTATATCCTAATTCATTACATAATTGTACTTCTTCTACTTCTGATTATATTTCCTCATCCTTTGTAGAGGAAATTAAGTCATCACTTTCATATCCTATTTTATTTAATTCTTCTGATTATATCTCTTAATTTTCACTATCTGTGTCATGTTCTATTAACAAAGTATATAATATTGCTTTTAGTTCATCACTAGCTTCTAAACTATCTACCTTATCTTTTAATGGGCATTTGTTCTTATAATGTCCTACCTTACCACATTTCCAACAAGTTGGTTTCTTTCAAGTTGTCTTATTTTCTGGTTTAGTTATTTGTGGCATTTTCTTTTGAGCCAGTTTTTTCTTAAAAGTATTACGCTATTTCTTTGTCCAAGAATACTTTCTAGGAGAGTATGGTTTTCTTTTATAAGGAGTTTTCCTATTTTGCTTTCTTTGGGTCTTTTTCCCAGCGGATGGAGCCTGTATTGAACTATAACCAAATTGTTCACAAAACTTTAATAGCTCTATTTTACTTAACATTTGTTCTTTTTTTTCATTTGAGCTTTTAATCTTAAATCTGTACATAAAGCTAATCCTTCAGAATTAACATAAGAAATAATATCGCCGTAAGAGAGTCTATTATAATTTATTACTCCTCCATGTAAATCTCTAAGCTTTTGTTTGATTTTTTCTCCAAATAACTTTGGTAACCCTGTAACAAATCTTTCTTTCCAATAATCTTGATTACAGTCTAATCTAAGCATTACTTTACTTTAAAAAGTGTCTTTATACCATCTAAAGTCTTCTAATTTATTACATCTGAGATGATTTAATATTTTTCCTACTCTATCTATTACTGTATTAGGATCTCCTGTAAAATGATGAAGTATAGTGTATATTAAAGTATTTATACTATCTGAGGTTTGCCCTAATTCATCCTTAACTTCTTGATTTGTTGTACTATCTATTTTTACTGCATTTTTTTATCATTTCTTCATCTATTTCGGATAAATAATGATCCCACCAACCTTTAAGATGTCCTGTAAATCCTAAAATAAGCGTATTTAAGGTTGATTGTTGAGATACCTTATTCTGTTTAATATAGGTTGTTGCTACCATTATCATTTCACAACAAAGATTAATAATATGATATTTTGGCATACCATCTTTATTCCATTCATAAATAGATCGTCCATCATATTTGCTTTGACTATAATATGGTCTTTCTTCAAATTGTATGTCTATTGGTGAGGGTCTAGAATAATAATTTTTATTAGTTAGTCCTTTCATAATGGTTTGATTAATTTCTAAATTTTCTGAATTATTATTATTTATTTCTCTTGTAATTGGGGCTATGGTTTTGGATCTAGAGGTTCCTATGTCTATATTAGAAATTCTTTTAGTGATTTTATCTAATAATTCATCAGTTCTTTTCCTTAAATTAATATTATATTTCTTTTCATCAAATGGTTGAAGTAATGTTACAGAAGGTTTATTTTGTATATCTTTTTTAGGTTTTATACTAAATTTTGGGATACTACTTATAGTTTTATCTTGATTTTTCTCTATTCTATTTAACTGATTTCCTAATATTTCTAGACATTGATTTGTATAATTATTTTGTTCCATTATAGTTTTGACTTCTTTTATTGATACTTGTAAATAAGATATCTTGTCTGTTGTTTTAATGGGTGCTGCAACTATGTCTCTATTTTTCACTTTAATTTGGATATTTTCTAATGGCGGATGTACTGAACTAACTGGTCCATGTTCTTGTGTTTACCAAGTTTTAATGTATTTTGTTGCTACATGTATTTCCCTATCAACCACCTTTTTGTTTAAGCTATAATCTGGTTGTTTAAATAGATGTAACCAAGTAAAAAACTTAATATTTATCTGTTGATACTCATAGTATGTATAATAAAGTTTTTTCATACAGCCTTGTTCAAACTTAATAGAGACTACTTGGTAATATTGTTTTCTTTGAAATATATTTCGTACTGAATTAAAATATTTTTCTAAAAATTCTTAATCTAGTACAATAGGTTTATTTATCATAAGAATAGAAGGATCATTCATTTGTGATTGTGTTGGGGAATATGCATAGTTATAATACTTCCTGTTGAATATGCAATGGAACATTATTCTTTTTGTTAAAAAATTAATCAGGTTGATTACCATTTTTTAAATCTGGTGACCGTTGCCTGCCTTGTCCGAACAGGCACCTTCAGTAGAACTAGAAACTTCTGCTGTACCGTCTTCTTCTGAATCTGACCCTACTTGAGATAAAGCTTCTTTCATTTTCTTTCTGAACTTTGATTTTGAAGCTGAAGATGCAAGATTACTATGAATTAAGGCTTTTGCTGAAAGAAATAACTAATCATTTTTTGTGGAATAAGGATTTCTGCATAAATGTGGATTAATTCTGAAAAATTCTTGTAATGCCTTTTTGGTGACTTTATCCGTCTTTACCGAATCCCACCATTTAATTAAACTTGAACTTGCGACATAAATGGAGCGGACATGGAAATGGTGCAATAGCAACAGAGACTGAATTGGGTTAAGAAAATTAACAATAGAGGAGAGCCCTTCATATATTCTGGAAAAGTAAAATTCTCGCAATAGTACTGG
Source organism: Hamamelis virginiana (assembly GCA_017140935.1). Lineage (NCBI taxonomy): Eukaryota > Viridiplantae > Streptophyta > Magnoliopsida > Saxifragales > Hamamelidaceae > Hamamelis > Hamamelis virginiana. The sequence continues at coordinate 815,755 of JAESVK010000334.1, read as the reverse complement.
AAACCTTCTGAAACTTGTGAGAGGAAAATTCTGTGATCTGGACCAAAAGTATGAAACCATTTATTAAACCATAAGGGAAAATTAAGACTAGTCTTTGGACAAAAATGGAAAAACCAAGTACGATTATAACTACTATTCTGGAAAAGAAAACACTTATCCCATGCTTCAAATAATCGAAGTAGGTATAAGTGGGAGGAATGAAATCTACTTAGAAACTTTTGGGAGTATAAAGAGCTTGATTCCAATCTATAAGAGAAAGAACCTAAGATTGTTTTTAGAGTTACAATCGCAAAACGCTTTAAAGTGATTTCAAATGTTGGAATCACTTAACGAGACCAGTACCATTGGAAAGAACACTGAAAATCCTAGTGAAATGAAGTGTTCCCATAATTTAAAAGTTGTTTTAAATATGGCAAATTATTATTGCAAAACAGGGACAGATTCTTGGTGTTTTGAGAAAACACTAAAGTAAAGTGTTACTTAATTTTAATACAATTAAAATTGGATTCTATTTTCATGAGATGTTAAATAGAATAAAGCATGTTTTAAATATATGCCATTGCCATTTATTAGATGTTCCTTTATTGCTTTTATTTGTGCAATGAGATCGTTTAAATTAACAGTGGGAGATTATGGACTAAAAGACCAATTAAATGAGATGAGATTGGCCGCATGCGATGTGTTTATCTTTTATGGGTTGTATTTTAAATTTGTTTAAATTATTGGTGATGTAATTTTAATTAAGGCTTGCATACCTTCTCCCATTCTTTCTGTATGTATCCCCTTTATCCTTTATACCATTTCTTTATTTATTGTAATTTACATTAAAGATCGAGAAGGTACGTGATGGAACCGAGGATGCATGGAGCAATAGGAGGACAAAAAAGAGACCTTTAGAAGATATGTTCTTTTATGTAATAGTTACAGGTTAAAATTTCGATCACCTAACCCACATTAGACCTAGGGCTCAACTAATGGCTCTAGTTGGGCCCATCCTTTAAAAGTCCATAATCTTTCCATTTGGCCCATATATATTAGATATATGTTTTAGGGGCCCATTAACCATGTTATTATATGTCTTTGATGATAGTGTCCCCTTCCTTTATGGACAGTGGGAATATCATTAAAGTACTAATAATAAGGAATGGTTAATAATGATATATGTGATATATTATTCTTGCATGTGATGTATGTATAATCTGATGAGACCTAAAAAGCCCTCATTTCAAAATTAAATTGTAAGGAAGAGGCATATGAGTGCTTTATCCTAGCCTCCCACCATTAGAAGGTAGGTGGATATTTATGATGGATATGTTTGGCCGCAGATATGTGGGAACATGTCCATCCTGAGCGTTCATACTATCTATTACATATTGGATATCATGAGGTGCGAAAATGGTGCATTCCAAGAACCTATTATGTGAGGCGTGCATCATTCAATTGACCATACTTATGTGAATGGTGGGTATGATTTAACTAAGGTACACTAACCAAAAACCTATTATGTGAGGCTACTGTATTTTAGAGGCTAAAGGAAGGTTGGAACTTGCTTGAGAAGCATTGGATAAAGAGTTATCCACTCCTTTGGATTAGTGGTCCAAGAAACTATTATGTAAGTTCCACTAGTTCAAATAGGACCTCAATCCCCATTAAGAATTCTATGTTGAATTCTCGAATCCTATAGAGGGTGTATGGGATTTGATAAAATAGTGGGAGACACCATAAAACTAAAGACCAAGTTATTATGGTTTAATGAAATATATTGATAATCTGTTACTTATTTTTGTAGATATCATTATGGCTTTACTCAACAAATATCCGAAAATGAATTTGACTACTGCTTGACAAAACCTTGTAATTGAGTGGCTTAAAGAATTAGGAAGCGTTCCTAATTCGTAATATTATCTATCGGTTAGAACTGTTTCCTCTTGGGTATTGGATACCGAGGCTAGTTCTCATATATGTAACAATATTAGAGAACTTAGAGAAAGCAGATAGTTAAGTCGAGATCAAGTCTCCCTTTGAGTGCGAAATGGAGCAAACGTTGCTGCATTAGCTGTTGGGACTCATGACTTAATTTTACCATCTAGTCATGTTCTGAAATTAGAGGACTGTTTGTTTATGCCAAGCATAGTCATGACCAATATTTCGGTTTCATCCTTAACTCGTTCTGGCTATGGATTTGTTTTCAATAGGAATGGTTGTACTATTTCTATTGGGAATAGATCTATTGGTTCTGGCATATATCTGAATGGTCTGTATTTCTTAAACATGGATGGTAGTATGAACTGCTAAGAGCATAGACATGATGCTGAAAAGCGTAAAAGATCTCAAGATGAAAAATACTCAACCTATGTATGGCATTTACGATTAGGTCTTTTTTTTTTTTGTGGATAATTGAGATTAGGTCATATTAGTGAGGAAATGATCAACAAGTTAGGTAAGGATGGGCAACTGGGCTCATATATACTTGTACCCTTACCTACTTGTGAACCTTGTCTCATGGGTAAGATGACCAAATCTCCCTTTACTGGTCACAGTGAGAGGGCATGAGACATACTAGGATTAATACATTCTGATGTATGTGGACCTTCGATCAGATTAAGGAGGAGAATACTTGACTACTGAGTTTTTGGATCATCTCACTGAGGCTGGCATTTTATCACAGTGGACTCCTCTCGGTACATCTCAGCTTAATGGTGTATTTGAAAGGAGAAATCGTACCTTGATGGACATGGTACGGTTGATGCTGAGTTACACTGATATGTTAATATCCTTTTGGGGATATGCATTGGAAACAACCGCTTACTTATTGAACAAGGTTCCTTCCAAGTTTGTCCCTAAGACACCGTATGAGATGTGGTATGGGAAGAAACCAAGCCTGAAGCATCTAAGGATTTGGGGTTCTGTTGCATACATTAAGAACCAAAATGCAACCAAACTGGAAGCAAGGTCAAACAAATGTAGATTTGTGGGGTACCCAAAATAGTCTTTGGGATACTATTTCTATCACACTAGTGAAGAGAAAGTCTTCGTTAGTAAGTTTGCCGTCTTTATCGAAAGAGAATTCATTCAAGAAGGAGGTAAAGATCAAGTGATAGATCTTGAGGAGTTATCCGAGAATTCATAGATTAACACTGATACCACTTCCGCCCCTGTTGAAGCAGAACCTACTATTACACCACCACTTCGTAGATCAAGTACGATATCTGCTCCTCCAGATAGATATAGTTGAAAGAATCCCATGGAAATTTGCAGAATAAAAAATTTTTCCGTGGAATGTGAACCAAGATCACATGATGATTGTATAAGCTATATAATTAAAACTTAAATGAATGTAAACAACTTACATTGATAGCCTTAAGAGTAGGATTAAATGATTGAAGAGCAGCCCCAAGTAGATGAAGGCCTCCAAGATTGATCCACACTAGTTACAAGCTCCAAGAGATGAGAAAGAGAGAGAAGAGATGGCTAGGGAATTTTATCAAAACACTTTTGATCCTCTATTCCTTAGTATGGCCGGCCACCTCTCTCGTCTATCTATATATTGAGTGCTAGCTCACTTATAAGATTGATAGTAACTATATTTCAAATTTGAAATAAATCAAATTCAAATTATAAATGCAATGATAAGATAATGTGTCATCTTATCTATAATTTGAAACCATTTCAAATTTAAATTTCAACTAACTTGAAATTCAATTAACAATTTGAAATCTTTAATTATCTTGTCATCTCATGACAATTTCAAAATTCAAAATTCAAAATTCAAATTTCAAATTTCAAATTTCAAAATTCAAAATTTCAAATTTCAAAATTCAAAAAATTCAAAATTCAAAATTCAAATTTTAAATTTCAAATTTCAAATTTCAAATTTCAAATTTCAAATTTCAAATGTCAAATTTCAAAAACTTGAAATTCTAGTTAATTGATATTTGCATATTATTCTCTCTTCCTTTTTAAATGAAGCTACTAACTATATGTGTGTGACCTCTTAGGTTCACAACAACCTAGTAGTAGGAATTAGGATAATAAATTATCCTTCAAATAAAACTACTTTTATTTAAGGTTCAAATTAGAACTCTTCTAATTTCCTTTTTAAGAAATTAATTTCTCTTTGGCCTCTACTAGTCCTGAGTGACATCTAGCAATATGTCAAGACACACCCTAGGTTGTGTGAAGGTTAATCATAACATAGTGAACCCTTCAGTTACAATTAAGATACAATTCAATCCTTCCATCAAACAATGCCTTAGTTAAATTACTTGGGTATTGGATAATATGTCAAACCCTAATTTAACATTTTGTATTGTGATTCTCAAAATATAAATTCAACCTTGGGAAACTCAAGAAACAGTTTTCTTATTCCCAACTGCTTTGGCCAAAGACTTATATGAATTATATCTTTGAGAATAATACGAGGCATTCCCTCTCTTTACTGAGAGTGATAGATTCCTTGTTGTACACTCATATGTCCCCATGACAGGTATACTAGGGCCAATGAGTACATACACAAATTTCATGGTTAGGATATGTACATTGTACTATCAAACCCTAATATCCCTAACACAGGACATCTATGGTGCCTCAGGTCTAAGGATCACTTGCATCATTGTAACCCTGAGTTGTTGTTTGACATGTAAGTAAAACTCCATTCAACAAACTCAATCAATGATCACATTCAGTGTACTTGTTCTCAAACAAGCACCCACAGGTTTGTCCTAGTGTCATTACACAAATGACTTGAGACTAGTCATTCTCTATATTGAGCAGACATAACCTGTGCTAGTCTATCCGGATTATTAATGCCCAATAAATAATCCTATGACTAGGAATATCTAAGAAAGAAATCTTTAACAATATAAGTCTCCTAATCTCAACTCTTGAGATCTTATATTGACATTCCTTCTAAAGACTTATCATGAATATAATAACAGAAGAATACATGATAATCAAAAGCCCATATTATTAATGAATAATAATAATACATGAATCAACTTTATGTCCTAAATTACACCAGTGAGATTGGCTATTAGGGCATATTACTAACAATAGTTATCTTCATGAGATGAGAGACGAGCTGTTTCTTAGCAACAAGGAACATCCAGATGATCCTACTACATACGAAGGAGCGATGTTGGACATCGACTCGAGAAGATGGCAAGATGCCATAAAATCTAAAATGGATTCAATGTACTCCAACCAAGTCTGGATTTTAGTAAATCCACCTGAAGGTATAGTAACTATAGGTTGCAAAAGGATTTATAAAAGGAAGATAGGCTCGGACGGAAAGGTAGAGACCTACAAAGCTAGGCTAGTGGCAAAAGATTACAATCAGAAGCAAGGTGTTGATTATGAGAAAACCTTTTCGCCAGTAGCTATGCTGAAATCCATTAGGATCTTGTTGGCTATAGCCGCACACTATGACTATGAGATATGCCAAATGGATGTAAAAACCGCCTTCTTAAATGGAAACATTGAGGAAGATCTTTATATGGAACAGCCTAAAGGCTTTATATCTAGTGGTGAGGACCACAAAGTGTGCAAGCTACGGTCCATTTATGGACTAAAACAAGCTTCTCGAAATTGGAACATCCGATTTAACGAAGTAGTCAAATCGTTTGGCTTTATTCAGAATATGGATGAACCATGTATGTCCAAGAAGGTTAGTGGGAGTGCAGTCACATTTCTGGTCCTATATGTGGACGATACTCATCATTGGGAATGATGTAGGAATGATTACATCTGTAAAACTTTGGCTCTCTAGCAACTTCTCCATAAAGGATTTGGGATAAGCAGCCTATATACTGGGTATAAAGATCTATAGAGATAGATCTAGGAGGTTGATTGCTCTCTCATAATCCATGTACATAGATAAAATACTAAAGAGGTTCAGTATGGAGAATTCCAAAAGGGGTTTGCTTCCTTTTAGACATGGAATTCGTCTTTACAAGGTTATGCCTCCCAAGACAGATCATGAAAGAAAGCAGAAGAGTAGGATCCCTTATGCATCAGCTGTAAGGAGTCTTATGTATGCTATGCTATGTACTAGACCTAATATCAGTCATGCTGTAAGTGTTGTTAGCAGATATCAGTCTAACCCAACCCTGGTGAGTCACACACACTGGGTGGCAGTCAAGGGCATCCTTAAGTACTTAAGAAGGACTAAGGATTTGTTTCTTGTCTATGGAAGAGATGAGCTCAAAGTTGATGGTTTCACTGACTCAAACTTCAATCAGACATTGATGATAGAAAGTCTACATCATGATATTTGTTCACCTTAAATGGTGGAGTGTTTAGTTGGAAGAGCTGTAAGTAGTCTATTACAGCAAATTCTACTATAGAGGCTGAATATGTAGCCGCCTTAGAAGCTGCCAAATGAACTGTTTGGATAATATTGAATCATTCAATATTGTGTCTCATCAGAAGTTCAAACACATTAAAAAGCACATCAATATGATTTGAGAAATCATTAATAGAGGAGATATCAGTATGCAAAGAGTAGCATATGAGGATAACACCGCAGACCCACTGACCAAAGCTCTTACTCTGAAGACCTTAGATCGACATCTTGAGAAGATGGGTATGAGATGCATGGCTAATTGGATTTAGTTCAAGTGGGAGATTGTTAGATGTATGCCCTAAAACCAATTGTTAGGTTGTATTTCGGGAAACATTATATTTCATTTTTACTCATTTATGAAATTATACTCATTTATGAAATGACTTATTTTATCATGTAAACTTGTGTTTGCTTACTGTTCATGATAAAGTCCTTGGATAGCAGGATAGAGAATTATATCTCAAGTGTTGAGATGAAGAGACTTATAACTTTCAAGTATATCTATCCTAGACTTGTTCCTAATCATAGGTTTATTTATTTGGGCGATTATAAACCATTAAGATTAGCACAGGTTAGACTAGCTCCTTCGGGAGGATGGTGAGTCTCAAGCCATTTGTATAACGATACTATAGTAAACCTGTGGGTGATTGTTGAGAACAAGTACACTGAATGTAACCGATATGAGTATAGTTTATGGGGTTTTATTTGCATTTCAAAAGCTGCTCATGTGTATAGTTGATCGGCCCAAACAAGGGAGGTTATTTCCTTATTCGTGATCAATATTTAAAATTTATAAAAGAACTCATGGTTGTAACCTCAATTCGTTGAAACTTTGGTTTTTGCACGGGTGTCGATCCACAGGGACTAAAGGCTAAGTTATGAAGAATTAAAGTGAGATGAATTTTAGTTAAGGAACAATCTTCGATTTTAAGAGTGGTTGTTATTTAAACTACTGAATATAAAACTAATGGTAAAATCCTTGGGTTTTCGAATCCACTTAACTCTCATCAATCACATTCATAAGCTTGATTAGGATTCATGCATATCCATGGTAATAATGATCTAGACTACAAGAATAAACCATTAATAATAATCATGCATATATGAATCAAGCATGGATCATCCCTTTAAGGCATGGACTGTCAAACGAGAATGCACAATCCATCCAATGAGGGAATGAACCATCTAGATTCACATATACATATTCGATAAGAACCATTGTATAACAAACATAATTGCAATCATAGAAAACAATCATATTAATGGATAAAATCATTTAAAACCAAATTGCACTAAGGCAATATTCTCAAAGTTATACAATCACCATGAATATATACAAAACCCAAATCCAAACCTTACAAATATGAAAGAATGGAGAGAAGCTTCATCTATACCCAAGAATGAAGCTTAGCCGCTCATAGCTGGGGTAGAATCACCATAGTTCTTAATCCCTTCTATGGACAAACCAAGAATCCCAAGAGGGAAGAGAGAGAATGGTGAATAGGTCTAGCCTCCGTCTAGTCTCACCTAAATAACCTAAAAAGAATGTATTTATAATGTACAGACACCTACTATAAATAAACTCTCCAAAAATTGCATAAAAAGCAAATAAAAATCGCGGGCATGCTTTACGAGGCACTCTCTATCTACAGACATGGAAGTGTCTATCGATAGAGGAGCAATTTTCCAAAACATAGGTTATGTCTATCGATAGACACCCTCTATCGATAAACCATAAATAGACTTTCTATTGATCAGCCCAAATTGTCTCTTTTAGCTTCCATTCTACTTCCAAAAGCTTCCCAAAACCATCCTAGCATCCTTTTAATGATTTTTCCATCCAATTGACTCCGATTTGGCTTCATCCGAGGACAAATGCACAGAACCAACTTCGATCATGCTCAAAATGCCATTTTATGGAGAATTCCTACAAAACAAGATAAAAAACATTAGGTTCGCGATTTATGGCTAACAAATAGCAAAGTTCAAGCATAATCCATTAAAATATAGTCAAAAAGACTCAATAAATGCATTGATTGCAGAGCAATCATACCCTCCAACTTAAAATTTGCTAGTCCCTAGCAAACCACTGAATCTAAAACACTATTAAATCAAAGAAAAACTAACTACCAAAGAAAACAAAACTAAATAAAAGCCACTTTCGCAGGGAATCGTGATTGCATTTAGCATATGCAACAAGCCTTTAAACCCCTAGGTTACCCCTAGTGGACGAGTTATAGTCTCGTAAGGGTTTGCAGAAATGACACCCACAAACATAACAATCCCACTTCATTCCCCTTATTCACAAAGATCAAGAAAAACATATTTCAACACAATGAGCATGCTAAGCAATCTAACTACTTATAAATCATGCAATGCATTGAACTAACATCGTATAAGTGAAATCCTTGTGTAGTGAAGTGGAATCACGCAATCATATTCTAAACCATCAAATGACCATGCTTAAATGACTGAAAAGGATAGACAGAAAAAACGAAGAGAATGAAAACTGAGAAATACAACACAAAAGATAAGAAAACAACAAAAAATAACAACACTATGGAAGAGAAGTTTAGGAAAAATGGTGAATGATAATGAAACTACACACATATACATAAAAGATGGTAAAGTTGCAACAAAATCAAACAAAAGTAATTCATGGAATCAAATAGGACTTTTTATGCTCAATAATGCCTTTTGGTTCAAGGATGGAAAACAAAAACATGTGATGGTTTAAAACATAGTTGAGGTTCTCTACCCAACCATCATAACACAAATCCTAAATTAAAACAAGACAAGACAAATAAAAACTACTCAAAACTACACAACCGACTCAAAACACACAACCCAACCCTACAATACTAAAAACATTGTACCATGCTCTTTAGCAGAATCACTTAGTTCAAAGAAGATTGGAATATAAAGAATTTATGGGTTTTTATTCTTGTTGCATCATTCACTTTTGATCATTTTTTTTTCTTTACACACCCTCCAACTTGAATTGAGCTTTATATTTTCAGCTTTGAGAGGGGTAGTACACAATCAAATATCATGAATGATTCGTGCATGTGCAATTGGAAATTCACCTACACATATGCATAAGCTCAAAACAAACCAAAACTCAAAGATTTGTAGATTAATAAAAGCATACACATATTGAAACAAGTTCGAAAATCACTCAATGCTTAAGGGAATGACTAAAATTTTCCAAAACTTTTCAAAAAAATTATTTATTCCTTCCCCCCAACTTAAATCATGCATTGTCCTCAATGTATGTAAATCATAATAAAGCATAACAGACAAAATGCAAAAGAGAAAGGAATAAATTAACTCATACCATACCACCGAAAGCAAACCTGAGCTTTCTCCTTTGGTCTCCTTCCAAAAACAAGTTTCCATTTCACGACCTTTGTGACAACCCAAACTTTTAAATTTTCATTCATGTGTTTTTAAATAAAGTTTTTGTATTTCTTTTGTTAAAAAAAAAAAAGCTTTACGTGTTCGTCTACGACATCTACTTGAAGATTTGTTATGGGATTTAGAGGAAGTAAATTGTCTGAACTACGGTTAGAGAACCAGGATCAGAGTTATTTTGTGTTGAGACTTTGGTATGGAATTTTGGAGTGGAATCTCGATGTAAATGAGTGTTATACCTATTCTATTTCGCAATAAGATGATTTTGAATTTCGAGGACGAAATTCTTTAAGGGGGTGAGATTGTGACAACCCAGACTTTTAAATTTTCATTCATGTGTTTTTAAATAAAGTTTTTGTATTTCTTTTGTTAAAAAA
>JAESVK010000334.1:772912-805521 GCA_017140935.1 Hamamelis virginiana | reverse complement strand
ATTCATGTGTTTTTAAATAAAGTTTTTGTATTTCTTTTGTTAAAAAACAAAAAAAACTAAACTAAACTTTTTTTAAAATGACACCCATGTCCCATTTATTTTTTTTTAAAAGCCTTTTCTTTCTTTCCCTTCTTCATTTTCGGGTAGCAGAGAGAAAGGGAGAAGGAGAGTGAGGGCCGTGAGGGAGAGAGAGAGCAGCCATGGGGGAGTTCGCCGGAGCCGCCTCGTCGCCGGTGAAGGTAAGGTTCTCTTCCCTTTTGCTCATTTTCTTCATCTTTTTGGTTTTTCTTCATACCCATTTTATGGGTTTTGATTTCAAATCTCATTGTTTATGGGAAAGTTATGCTTGGATGATGTTTGGGAGTTGTTTTTGTTGTGTTTGGGTGTGAATTTGAAGGATTGATGGGTTGATTTTGTGAGTATTGGTTAGTTTGTGATAAAATGGGTTTGTTTGGGTTTTATGCCTAAAACTTTGTGGATCTCAAGATTGAACCATGTGATTTGAGTATTTTTGGTGTAGTTATTGTTCTTAAGGTTTGTTTATGATAAATTTAAAGTTTGGGACTAAGACTTGGTGATTTGGTGGGTGTTTGTGAAATTTGGGGAGTCTTGGACACTATTCACGCGCACATTGTGGGCGTTTTCTATGTCAACTTCAAACGCTTGTATCTCACTCATCCGGACTCGGATTTGGGTGTTCTTTATATGTACGGAAAGCTTATGAAGTCTAGTTTCTAAATATTTTGGTCTTGTGGTCAGATTCGTGGTTTAGAGGGAGAGAAAATTCAGAAATACCAGAACTGCCCTTTTGAGAGCATTCGTTTGCTGTTTGAGTGTATATCTTTTAAACCGTTTGGACTTTAGCCATGAAATTTGATATGTAGCATCCATTCATGCTTGGGAATATGTTCCAAAAGGTTTAAGGATTTTTGGTTTAATCGTTGTGAGGTTATGGGTCCCTTAAGTTGGGTTTAAACCGTATAAGGGTCCGAGTTATGATGTTTTGGGATTCTAGACCCTTAGCTTTCTTTGGCTTTCATTTTGCATCTCTGTCAATTTGTTTCTCAGATTTGGGGAGTTCTTGGAAGGACCTTTGTTTATGGGATTGCATTAGCATCGCATGGGAGGCTCATGAAGCTATATGGGTTGGAACACCATTTCTTTTGAGGTAGGAATAAGTACTCTTTTACTATTAATGATGTTCCAACGATTCTATCTTTGATTTAAGAATCACTTAGACTTCATATATCTTTGATTAATATAAATAATGAATGCAGGAGAACTTTACTCTTTTACTGTGGCTTTAAATAAATACATGAGGTATATCTATGTATTATTATTCTTATAATTTTTGGCTTGTCAAAAATTATATGACGTGTTTAAGAAAGGAAAACCAAGGCATGGCATTTACATATTTAAGAACTTACCCATTGCTTAATAACGTATATTTTTTTAATATTGAATCTAACATACTTACAAATATGGGAATGAGGTCTTCACTGCATTTATTCATTTGAAATATCACAAAGGTATATTATAACATATTTATGTAAGGAAAAATTGAAATGGTTGGTTTATACTTGTGTGCCTGATTTTCTGAACTGTTTTACAAATAAGAGAGAGACCATGAGTTGTTTTTAATTAGCAATTCCCTTATGTTTTGATTTAACTCAAATTTTTAAAATAAAGTGATAAACCCAAGCAATGGTGTAGAAATGTATTTTGTTTAGACAGTAACTTGCCTTGTGAACTATTTTTTTATTTGAGTTAAGATGGTATACGAAACGACTACTCAAACTTGTATTAAAGTGATATTTGTTATTACGAAATAATGGTATTGGAGAATATGTTTTTGTATAGTGTTGTATAGTGGTTGAGCTGAGGTCCTGTATTTCGATACATTTGGTTACAAGGTAGGATTGTGGTTCAGGTAAGTTATCCTCTACCCCTTAAGCAATGGGCTATGCTTACATATTTCGATATGATAATGTATATTACAAGTTAATTATGTTTATAATGTGTTGAACGGATATGAATGAGATAGAGTCGGAGAATACTTCTCTATCAGTTAATAGCATGTGGTAATGAATTGTTTATGAAATGTATTTGTGAATTGTATTTATGAAATGCACTCATTTTATTATTTGAACGTACTTTGAGCTACGATGAAATTATTGTTTTGAGATTTTGATTTTATTGATTGATACTTGAAATGGCATGACCTTATTGGCCCGCTAGGGTGGATTGACACAATCTAGCACTGATGATTTATGAGATATTTCAGACCATGGTCTAGGGTAGAGCCAATGGCATAACCCTACTGGCCCGCTAGAGCCCGGTGGATTGACACAATCTAGCACTGGCCCCCTAGAGCCCGGTGGATTGACACAATCTAGTACTGGCCCGCTAGAGCCCGGTGGATTGACACAATCTAGCAAGTATTTAAAGTTCTTCTAAAGCTTTAAGGTTACGATATATTGTATTTTAAATCATAAAAACTACCCACCACTCTTGAGATGATGATTTACCATGAAATGTTAAAATGTTTTATTTAATATTCCTTGCATCAATATTATTGTTGTTATATGAGATTGTATTTCTACTGAGCATTTCCAAAGCTCACGCGGGTTTTTATCCCCCAGATTTACAGGACATTACCAGTGGTTCAGCTGGAGGTAGGCTGGCTCCTCAATTATTTTAGGATTGACCCTGCTTTGGATTTTATTGCATTCCTGTAGGACGTGAGTAAGTTGGGGACATTTATGACGTTATTAATTAGAATAGTATATTTTATGCCTATTATGCCAGGGGTGTTGGCAGTCAGATTTGTATTTATTATATATTCTGCATGTTGAACTTTGAATTTGGGACATTTGTATGTACTTTTATGACATTGCACTTTGGTATATTATGTCTTTCTCTTCCCCTGGAGTATGGATATATGAATGAGCAGGTCAGGTTGTGGCTTCAAATTGACAGGGGTTGACCATCGGGGAGTTACAACCTTAGCCGATAAAAGCTCCAATTTAAATATAAGAAACTTATCCCAGAAGACATAAGAAGACAAGTTGGTAGGGAAACACGCTTACCTTTAGGCTACCAAGGTAGGATGCCGAGAAAGGGTGTGGACTCACAAACCTTATCAAACTCTAAAAAATGACAATCCACATCATCACATGGAGGAAGGCATGCATCAAAAGGATCTAACGGTGGAATATAAAGCAATGCCTCATCGACCTCTTTTCCTAGCTCTCCAACATAAAAACATTCCTCAAAGTGATGAGGGCGTAGAGAAGCATGGTACACTTGAAGCGTAGCTTTCAAGTTACCAAAGGAGACTTCCATGATACCCTCCCTACAAAATAAGACTGCGTTAGCAGTCTCAAGAAAAGATCTCCCTAGGATCACAGGGATTTGTTCCCTAGAACTAGGCACAGGTTCAATGTCAAGAACGATAAAATCGGTAGGGAATACAAATGACTCCACTTTGACAAGAACATCTCTCAATATCCCCCTAGGTATTTTGGTCGACCTATCCACAAACTGAAGCACAGTATGGCTAGGTTGAAGCTCTCCTAATTGCATTTTCTCATACACAAAGTATGGAAGGATGTTCAAACTCGCCCCAAAATCAACTAAGGCCCTATCTATGAAATGACTTCCTAAGAAGCATAACATAGTAGGCGGACCAGGGTCCTTACGTTTAAAGGGAAGGTGATGTTGCACTACCGCACTAGCCACTTCAGAGAGGACTGTAGACTTAGCCAAATATGAGCGCTCCTTGCGCTGTTGAGTGCACAAGTCCTTTAGGAATTTGGCATAGGACGGGATTTGCTTAATCGCATCTAAGAGTGGTAAATTGATATGCACATGTTTGAACACCTCTAAAATCTCACTCAAAGACGCTCCCTTATTCTTCCCTTTAATGGGCGCAACCAACGCCGAAGGGAATGGAGCCTTAGGCATATAGGTTGCCACAGGATCATCAGAATTAGTGGGAAAGTTATCCCTCTTAGGCTCACGAATCTCTTTATTCCTTTTCTCACGCTTAAGCTTCACTGACTCACTAGGTTCTACCACCTCAGGGACTCTAGACTCAACCCTCACCTCATTTTCACTAGATTTCTCCCCGACCCGATTGTCAACTACCCTACCACTCCTCAAAGTGGTGATAACATTCACATCATCAAAAAATTGAGAGTCCTGTAAAGAAAAACTCTCAGCCATATTTACGACCTTGGAGTTATTCACGGGTTGACTAGGAAGCCTACCCTCATCTCGATGACTAAGAGAAGCTGCAATTTGCCCCACTTGTTGCTCAAACTTAGCAATAGATTGAGAATGAGAATAAAGGAGTTGGCGATCCGCCTCTAAATTCTTTAAAGCATTGAGAACTGTGGTCTCAAAGTCAGAACTCCTTTGGGGTTGCTGAGGTTGAGGTGGATTGACACTTTGGTTTTGGCACTGAGGTTGGGTGAACTGATTTCCTGACCCTTGAAAGGGTTGAGACCACCGCAAGTTAGGGTGACTCTTCCAACCTGGATTGAAAGTATTCGAGTACGGGTCATTCCTTGGGCTAGAAAACCCTTGGGCTGTATTGACTTGCTCTTGCACAAACTCAGGATACTTATTAGCCATGGGACAAGAGAAAGTGTTATGACTTAAATCTGCATAAATCCCACAAACATCACTGACAGGGCAAGGAGGTTTCCTCGATGAATGACCTTGAGCGGCAAGCAATTGATCCAATTTCTTGGACACCGCCGCCACTTGTTGGTTCATAACAATGGTACTCTCAACCTCGTAGACACCCCATTCTTAGGCAAATTAGAGGACGTAGATGTACCTCTATCATTTTCACTCATTGATGCCATGTGTAGAGAATCCTCACTGAGAATCTCATATAACTCCCGGGCCTCATCAGCACTCTTCCTACGAATGGCACCCCCACTCACAGAATTGACTAAACTCTTATCATTCATACACAACCCCTAAAAGAAGGATCGAACAATTTTCCAGTTAAGGATGTCATGGTGGGGACACACCCTAAGAAGCTCCTTCATCAGCTCCCAAGCCTCATGAAAAGGTTCCCCCTCTTTCTAGACAAAATAAATAATGGCATACCGCATTTGAGCAGTGCGACCTATGGAATAGAACCTAGTTAGGAAGAGCTTTTGAAGTTCCTCCCATGTAGTGACAGGTTTGGGGGTCCTAAGAGTATTTATCCAAGTTTTTGCCCTATCCCACAGAAAATATGATAACAACAAGAGTTTCAGGGCATCAGCAGTGAGACCTTGAATCCTTACCGTGGAACGGACTCAAAAGAACTCAGTTAAGTTATCGTATGGATTCTCCCTATCTAACCCATAGCAGTTCGGTAGCATTTGATGAGTAGCATGCCGAATCTTATACTAGACATTCTCTATATTAGGAATCTGAATACACGAAGGTGGAGTAAAAGCACCTGGCATAAAATGGTCCCTTAAAAGCCTAGGTACTTGCTGAGCTTGCGATGGAGCCGCAGCTACTCTAGCAGGGTTATCAACCATATCCCCCATCCCAGACACAGACTCTGACTCGATATTGTTACGAAGAGAAGCCCTAAAAGCTCTCAAAGTACTTTCTAGCTCAGGGTCAAAAAGTCTTAAGTCAAGAGAGTTATATCTCAAGTGTTGAGATGAAAAGACTTATAACTTTCAAGTACATCTATGGGTGCTTGTTGAGAACAAGTACACTGAACTTAACCAATATGAGTATAGCTTATGGAGTTTTATTTGCATTTCAAAAGCTGCTCATGTGTATAGTTGATCGGCCCAAACAAGGGAGGTTATTTCCTTGTTCGTGATCAATATTTAAAATTAATAAAAGAACTAGTGCTTGTAACCTCAATTCGTTGAAACTTTGGTTTTCGCACGGGTGTCGATCTACAGGGACTAAAGGCTAAGTTATGAAGAATTAAAGTGAGATGAATTTTAGTTAAGGAACAATCTTTGATTTTGAAGAGTGGTTGTTATTTAAACTACTGAATATAAAACTAATGGTAAAATCCTTGGGTTTTCGAATCCACTTAACTCGCATCAATCACATTCATAAGCTTGATTAGGGTTCATGCATATCCATGGTAATAATGATCTAGACTACAAGAATAAACCATTAATAATAATCATGCATATATGAATCAAGCATGGATCATCCCTTTAAGGCATGGACTGTCAAACGAGAATGCACAATCCATCCAATGAGGGCAAGAACCATCTAGATTCACATATACATATTCGATAAGAACCATTGTATAACAAACATAATTGCAATCATAGAAAATAATCATATTAATGGATAAAATCATTTAAAACCAAATTGCACTAAGGCAATATTCTCAAAGTTATACAATCACCATGAATATATACAAAACCCAAATCCAAACCTTACAAATATGAAAGAATGAAGAGAAGCTTCATCTATAGCCAAGAATGAAGCTTAGACGCTTATAGCTGGGGTAGAATCACCGTAGTTCTTCATCCCTTCTATGGACAAACCAAGAATCCCAAGAGGTAAGAGAGAGAATGGAGAATAGGTCTAGCCTCCATCTAGTCTCACCTAAATAACCTAAAAAGAATGTATTTATAATGTACAGACACCTACTATAAATAAACTCTCCAAAAATTGCATAAAAAGCAAATAAAAATTGCAGGCACACTTTACGAGGCACTCTCTATCAATAGACATGGAAGTGTCTATCGATAAAGGAGCAATTTTCCAAAACATAGGTTCTGTCTATCGATAGAGGGGGTAACTGTTTATCGATAGACACCCTCTATCGATAGACCATAGATAGACTTTCTATCGATCAGCCCAAATTGCCTCTTTTAGCTTCCATTTTGCTTCCAAAAGCTTCCCATAGCCATCCTAACATCCTTTTGATGATTTTTTCATCCAATTGACTCCGCTTTTGGCTTCATCCGAGAACAAATGCACAGAACCAACTTCGATCATGCTCAAAATGCCATTTTATGGAGAATTCCTACAAAACAAGATAAAAAACATTAGGTTCGCGATTTATGGCTAACAAATAACAAAGTTCAAGCATAATCCATCAAAATATAGTCAAAAAGACTCAATAAATGCATTGATTGTAGAGCAATCAATAGTCACAATTGTAATCCTTAGACCTGAGACATCACATGTTATCTTATACATAAGTTATTAGAGTTTGATAGTATCTAATACATTTTTAGCCATCAAGATGTAATCATGACTTATTGGCTCTAATGGGTTATGTGTGAAGATAGATGAGTGTGCAATAGGAATCACCACCCTTGATATAAAAGGGAAAATGTCAAAGTTAATTCACAAATATTATCCCAATAAAGTCTCTGGCCAAAGCAGCAGGAAACCAAGAAAAGAGTTTTCAAGGGTTTACCGAATTGAGATTATACTTTTGTGAATTTGTAACACAGGATTTAGTTAGGGTTTGACATATTTTCATACCTGATTAACTTAATCATGGCATTGTATGGTGAAGGATTATCTATAACACGAAGGGTTCATTTATATTACTATATTCACCCACACCTAGGGTACGTCATGATATGTTGCTAGAGGTCACTCATGACTAGTGAAGGCCTAATGGTAAGTATTATCATTGAGGGAAAAATTGGAATTGTTCCACTCGAACTAAAAATAGAAAGTTTCTATTTTGGGAGACATGAGATGTCCCCGAGCCACTACTAGGTTGGGATGAACCCAATGGGTCACACACATAAGGGTATAAGTGAGTCACTTGAATTAGGGGAGAGAAATATTCTAATTTATAATTGTTTTGGCCCTTGTTATTAATAGTTAATAAGGGAGGGATCAAATTATAAATACAAAGAATATTTTCTACATATATATGATGATAGGTCAAGCTAGCACTAAGTAATCTATCATCATAAAAGAGAAAGGAGGCAAAAACCCTAGAGTCATGAGCACCCTTGGAGCTCTCTCTCTCTCTAGCCGCCACTCTTTCTCTCTCCATGCTTGCCTCTTCTCAAGTGTTGTGAAGGTGCAAGGGTTCTAGTGATCTTGTGCTCCTGTGGATACCATTGGAGGCAAGGGTTCTTCGTTTTATTGTTTGAGTTCATCCTTGGGATGAATACCATGGAAAAAAATTTTATTGTTTGCATTCCACTGCGTTTCCATGTGGTATTCTTTTACCTCTTTCAATTTCACTTGGCTTATTTACATAAAAAGTAGAACAACTCCATGATAATTTACTATTTCTTATTAAACCTTTGTCTAATAATTCTTGTATTTCTTTTTGACAATATTCTATCATTTATTTATTCATTTGTATTGGTATTGCTTTTATAGGTATATCATTTTCAGAAAAATCTTTTATATAAGGAAGACTGACTATATGTTTTTCCTATTCCAAAAAGCATGAGGTAAATCTAAACATACTTCTGTTTTTATTTTTTCTTCAAATTGAACTATTCTTTTTTTAAGCTTATTATTTTCTAGTTTTCTATCTATGTTCATAATTTTAATTTCTTTTTGTAATGATTCATTATGTTTTCTTTTACTTATTAAATTTATCTGTTTGGTTATTAATACTTCTATAATTATATTTAATTCTTTTGTTTTTGGTGCTTCTATGAATTCAAAAGTTAAGTCTTGGTCTAAAATTCTCTTTTTAATTCCTTCGTCATCTACTGTAAAGGGTCTAATCATTTGTAAAAATGGTGTTCCTAATATTACAGGTTTTGTTGTATCTTTTAATAATATAAATGATGTTTTTAAACAAATTCCTTGATTACAAACTTGTGCATTAGATAACTTGTATTGTATTCGCATTCTTGTATCATCTGTTGTATGTGAGTTTTCTGAAGTTTTTTCTAAGTATTGTACTTGGACTAATCCTTCCATAACACAATTCATATCTGCTCCTGAATCAACTAAGACTATTAATTGCATATGATGAATTTTATCAATTACTATGGTTACATAAACATGCTATTTTTGATAATTTATTATTGTGGCGAGATGTAAAATATCAACTTCTCTTGAGGTTTCTAAATCTTCAGATTCTATTCGAGGCTGATCTTCTTCTTCCATAATTCCTTTTCCTTTATCATCAAACTTTAATTTTATTAATTCTTGTGCAAGCATTCCTTGACTTTCTTCTAGACTTTTTATTTGATCTTTAAGATTTCTTATTTCAAATTTGTTTTCTTTGACTTCTTTTCTTAAGTCTTCTATTGTTACTTTGTTAGAAGGTTCTCTGAATCTTTTTAATATATTAGTCATACTACTAGTTTTATCTATTTTATAACTTTATCTTCTAAATTATTTTAATTCTTAGCTGATAAAATATTATATAAATTTTCTAAGTATTTTTTTTTTTTATTTTCTTCAGGAGTATGACTATAATCTGCAAATTCTAATAAATTTCTTTTTTCTTTAGATAAAACATTTATGCTTTTACAATTATTACATCCTAATTCATTACATAATTGTACTTCTTTTACTTCTGATTCTATTTCCTCATCCTCTGTAGAGGAAATTAAGTCATCATTTTCATATTCTATTTCATTTAATTCTTCTGATTCTATCTCTTTATTTTCACTATCTGTGTCATGTTCTTTTAACAAAGTATATAATATTGCTTTTAGTTCATCACTAGCTTCTAAACTATCTACCTTATCTTTTAATGGGCATTTGTTCTTATAATGTCCTACCTTACCACATTTTCAACAAGTTGGTTTCTTCCCAGTTGTCTTATTTTCTGGTTTAGTTGTTTGTGGCTTTTTCTTTTGAGGGGGTTTTTTCTTAAAAGTATTAGGCTGTTTCTTTGTCCAAGAATACTTTCTAGGAGAATATGGTTTTGTTTTTTACAAGGAGTTTTCCTATTTTGCTTTTTTTGGGTCTTTTTGGAAAAGCAAAATTCTTGCAATAGTACTGGAAACCTTCTGAAACTTATGAGGGGAAAATTCTGTAATATGGACCAAAAGTATGAAACCATTTACTAAGCCATAAGGGGAAATTAAGACTAGTCTTTGGACAAAAATGGAAAAACCAAGTATGATTATAACTGCTATTCTAGAAAAGAAAACAGTTATCCCATGCTTCAATATAATCGAAGTAGGTATAAGTGGGAGGAATGAAATCTACTGAGAAACTTTGGGGAGTATGAGGAGCTTGATTCCAATCTTCAAGAGAAAGAATCTTAAGAATTTGACACTTGGAAAAAGCTGTTTCACTAGGATTAAATTTGCTGGGAGTATGAGTGACTAACACTGAATCAATATCAACTAGAATGAATTCATAGAATTTTCTTGATTTATCTCCTACACAACTAGGCCAGTGACGCTAAGGAAAGAAGATTTCTGGAATAGTTTGAGAAGGATTGGACTTCTGATATTTTCTTTGTAAAATTAAGACTGGTATTAATTCTGATTTATAAATATATTGAGGTCTTAGATCAAAAGGATTTTGAGATGGATTTGAAGATGAAATTGAAGATGGAGACTTTATTTCGAATTGAGCCATATTTTTTACAATGGAGGTTGACTAGGGGGATTCTTTAACACTTGACTAAATGAATTTGGCTTGGGAGAAGCTAAAACTGAAAATTGATTTGGAGTAAAAGGTATTCCATAATTACTTATTTTTGAAATTGGAGAGCTTGAAGAAGGAGAATTCTTTTTCATAGCATAATCTGTTAGAGATATGCCCTAAAACCAATCCTAAAGAGCATATCAGTTTCATATTAAATTGAATGGAAGGTATAACTTATCTTGTATATTTAAATATATATATGATAAGGTCCATGAATAAATGCTAAGAGAAATATTATCTCAAGTTGTTGAGATAAGGAGACTAATATTTTTCATACACATTTATTCTAAAGAGTTCCTACTCATAGGTTTATTAAAGTTGACATTTTATAAACCACTAAGAGTAGCACGGATTTAAACTGGCTCCAATGGGAGGATAAGTAGTCTTTCCTATCAGTGTAGTGACACTGTAGTGAAAGGATTCTGCCATGGAAACGCAGTGGAAAAAGGATTTTAAATTTTTCCATGATCATCACCCCAAGAAAGAACTCAAACGATGCTAAACGAATCAATTTAATTAATTAAAGTACTTACTTGTTCTTCTTTGATGATCGTCCTCGCGAAACTTCAAGCTCCAAAACTATGGTAGCCTCTAATGCTAGTCCACACGAACACAAGATTTCCCAAACCCTCTTGATCTTCACAGGCCTTGGAAAGACTCAAGCATAGAGAGAGAGAGTGAGAGTGATGGCTAGAGAGAGAGGCCCTTGGATGAGAGTCACACACAGCCTCTAGCGTTTTCTCATTCTTTTTAAGTCATCTCCTCTTTTGGGATGTTTGGTTGCAAGTTCTAGCTTGACCATTCATCCCTATTTAGTTAATAACACTCTTGGATTAGATATCCTTTGACTCTTAATTTATTAACCATTAATAATTAGAGTCAAACTTATATTAATTAGAGTATTCCTCTCTCACAAGTTCAAGAAACTCACTTATGCTCTTATGTGTGTGACCCATTGGGTTCATCCCAACCTAGTAGTGGCAGGGGACATTGCATGTCTCCCAAAATAGAAACTTTCTATTTTTAGATTCTGTTAGCCCTATGGCTTCAATCCTTAGTTGTTCATAAGTTTTGATGATAACAAACATTGTGTAATGATTATGCACATTCATACTTAACATTGAACATTATGTTTTGCATCAATCTCTATTGGTAATTTGCTCGATTATATCTCTATTGGTGCATATACTCTTGCTTGTTGAATGAATCAGGTTATGAGCATTTTCATGAAGATTCAACATTGTCCTTGACCATTCTGTATGATTATAGGAAGCTAAAGATTTGCTCAAAGCCATCAATGTCCATTATTGCACCTCTATCTCTTGCATTTATTTTATTTACTTGCTTATTAAATTATTTACTTGTGATTCATACTATTTTGATCATTTATCTTCAATTTGACTATTTGAATTAAAATTTTTAAATTAGTTTTTATTTCATAAAGTTTGCTATACCCTATTCAGCCCCCCCCCTCTAGGGTATATTTTCTGGGCAACATTTGGTATCAGAGGTGCTCTATTTTTGAAAATCTTTTTGAGCAAAAGATCATGACAAACTTTCTTGGACCATCTTTGGTCAAGGTCATGCTATTGACCAACCTCCTCTTTTTTATGGCAAAAATTATGTATTTTGGAAAAATAGAATGAGCGTTTTTCTTCAATCCCAAAATTTCAAATTATGGCTCATTGTTTGTGGTCATTTAAGTCCTCCTACTAATCCTATGGAAGAGTGGACTGAAAATGACCACAATACTTTCTATCTTGATGGTATTGCCAAACAATTTTTACTTCAATCTCTTTGTGAAGATAAGTTGTTACTTGTTTCTAATTATGAAACGGCAAAACGAATTTGGGACAAACTCGAAATTATTCATGATGAAAATCTTCAATAGAAAAGATCCAAAATTCGATTGCTTGTTCATGAATATGAAACATTTCATATGAATCACAATGAATCAATTTTTCAAATGAATATTCGCTTCAATTGCCTTATTAATCATTTGAAAATTTTTGGAAGAACATATTCTAATGAATCTCTTATAGGAAAATTTCTCATGTCTTTATCTAGGAAATGGGAACCAAAAGTCATATTCATCCAAGAAGCCTTTCACATCTCATCTCTTAGCTTGGAGGAACTCTTCAATACTCTCCTACGTTATGAAGACCAATTGAGAATGAATGAAGAAGAAGGGGAGATGAATCTTCCTATGCTTAATCATGATCAAGATGTCCATGATGAGATTGTTATTGAGAATGACATTGATAAGGATGATGATGAGGAAAGCATTCAACTCACTCCCATATCCATCAATCACTCATCTTGTGAATCAAGCTCATCAAATTCTCAATCTTGTAAGCTTTGTCTTAGAAAAGGACACAAGAGATGGTTTTGTCCTCTACTTATAGAATTTGATGCAATTGAATTAAATTTCACTAACCATGAATATGAAGATTTTGTCCATACTTCTACCTCTCATGACATGGGAAATCATCATGGTGATTATGGTTGACCTCATTAAATTTGTAAGTAAACCAACCTTGGTTGGCTATAGGTAAGATGTTATTTCATTCATATATTCGTTGTTTGCTACTAACATCTTAAATATCTCTTATTGATCTAATTTGATTTTGAAGCTATTGGTTAATCACACTCATATTTTATTGCATTCTCATATGCATTTATTTTATAAATTCTCTTGAGAAATTAAAATAATATTTTGAATTTTTCCATCCTTTTCAAAAGCTTGGGTTAGTTTTGATGAGTTAATTTTGAGAAAAATCAAGTTTCAACACGATTAGTCGACTAACCTTTCCTTACCAGTCGACTAAGAGAGAAAGCTTTAAAAATCTTTTTTGACCGAACCTCATTAGTCGACTAATGAATGTAGGTCTAGTCGATTGACCGATAATTTTCAAACAGTTTTGGTCAAACCACGATTAGTCGACTACCACTTATTTACTAGTCGACTAACTAAAAAGTTTTTAAACTGTTTTATCAATAATTCGATTAGTCGACTAAACAAGCCTTACTAGTCGATTAAGGGTTTCTGAAAATTAATTTTGGCTACTGTAGTGTAGATAGTCGACTAACCAAGCGTTATCAGTTGACTAAGAAGCTTCCTAGTCAACTAATAACATGTCTAGTCGACTACTGCAACACGGCCCTGACTTTTATTTTGAAACCCGTTCGTTTTCTCTTCTATTTTTCTTCCTCTCTTTTATGTTTTCTCTCTAAATACTCTCTCAAAACCCTAACCCTAGCTTCACTAAACCTTTTCAAGCTTCTTTAAAACCTTCATCCATCATTATACTTGTGCATTATTGTTTGTATTTCAAATGGGTCCAAGGAAATCTGCTCCTCCCCATCGTACTCACAGAGAAGGATCTTCAAGGGCTCCAAGATCATCCAAAGGCAAAGGGAAAGCTACTGAAGAGGTTGCCACTCAAGCCGCCACTTTCCAACCTTGCTCGGAGGCCTTCTACACCATCGAATGTAAGCAAAACTATGTCAGACACATCTCCACACGAACTGTAATCACGGGTAAAAGCGTTCCTCAAAATTTTCTTAAAACTTTCTTTCCTTTTGTTTTTGTTAAATTTAGAGATATTGGTTGGTTGCACTTCATTGAATTAGCAAGACCAACCTGTAGAACCTTGGTTCGTCAATTTTATGCAAATTTGTGTGTTGGGAAAGGATCCATCAATTCCTATGTTAAAGGGTTTAATATTGCTTTTGATAAAGAAAATTTAGCAAATCTGGCTATTCCAACAGGGGACATGAAATGGTTTACAAATGAATACCACCCCATCAAAAGTGGTAATTTTCCTTGGTTGGATGCCATTAGACTTATTTGTGGAAACCCTAACATGGAATTGCACACTTTTGACCGTACTTCCACCCTCCCAACTCACTCTTGACTGCTTAATTATTCACTCCATCATTGCACATAATATTATGCCTAAATCTGGTAGTTATTCTTACATTTCCGATTGGCTTATTTTTCTGATTTGGGCTGTTTTGATGGGTGAACAAATTGATCTTGCATTTCTTATTATTGATCAAATTAATACTATTGCACCCAACCATACCTCTGCATTACCTTATGGAATGCTTTTGTCCCAACTATTTTCAATGTTTTGTGTGGATGTGATTTCTGAGACGGACATAATAGTAAATGACCCCTCCAAGGACTCTTGTACCTTCTGCGAGACTACATTGGTGAAAATGGGTTACAAATGGTTGGCAAATGAGAAAAGATGGATCGAGGATGCTACAAAAGTGGGGAAAAGAAGAAAGAAAGCCACTGCCCCTCCACAAGCTGAAGGAGACGAGCCTTACGATCCCTATGAGCGCATTTTGCAACGAATTGATACACTGTCAGTGGGTGTTCATCAACGAATTGATTCCTTTGAGCAACGGGTAATCAATGAGTTTCGAGATATTAGGGGAAGACTCAATATGGGTGAGTAAATGGAGGAAGCACCGGTGGATGAATCCGTTGACCCATATCTTGACGCTCACATTGATGCTCCCATTGATCCGGCCTTCGACCCCAACTCTTACATTTAGTTATTTCTTATTTATTGTCTCTTAATCCCTATCAAACAATCCTTTTGGTGAATTGTTGGTAACTTTTTTTTGGGTTTATAACTTGGACTTGTTAGTTAGTGTTTGGATATTTTGGAATTTATTGCTTGTCTTATCTCCTATTTGTGTTGAAAATATTTTTGGGATATCCTTATTTGTATAATCATCTCTTATCCTATGGAATTGTTGATTACTATATCTTTATTCATATCTTTGTAGGACATATTAATTGCTTGAAACCTCATATGTCCCACTTTGATATGTTACATAAGATTACAATTTGTTATCTCATCTTTTGATAATTGAGTTGCATTAAAATTAATGCAATATTTTGAGGGATATAAAGTTTAGGAATGATTGATACAAGTTATTAATCTCACTTTCACCCTCTTAATATGCATGTGACACTTTACATCTTGCCACTCATTTATATCATTTTGGGATAAAATTGTGTAATGATCTACTTTAAGCTCATTGCATTATTTGAAATTGCACTTTTTTTTTTAATTATGTTGGACGAAACTTCTTCTCTCCAAATATTTTGAACAACTCCTCCTTAACATAATTTTTACCATCCCATATTTTTAAAACTAGGCTACTAGTACTATCTTGAGGGGGAGCTTATGCTTTTCTCTTTTTCCCCTAAATTAGCCTAATTATATCTTAAAACATGTTGATGTTTCTTACTTTCAAAGGGGGAGATTTATACATTATCTTTGTCATTTTTTTTTTTGTTAATGCCAAAAGGGGGAGAGATATGCATAATGTTTTCTATATAGTATTCATATGCATAACATTAGTAAACTTTGCCTTATGACATGAATATATATCTTAGGCATTTGTCACCCAACACATGCAATAAGACTACAAGGTTTAGTATCCTTCTTATGCATATGGTTAGGGGGAGCTACAAATGCCTAGCTAAATATATTCCTTCTCACTTGCACAAGTTTACTCAATGTTTGTCATCAACAAAAAGGGGGAGATTGTTAGCCCTATGGCTTCAATCCTTAGTTGTTCATAAGTTTTGATGATAACAAACATTGTGTAATGATTATGCACATTCATACTTAACATTGAACATTATGTTTTGCATCAATCTCTATTGGTAATTTGCTCGATTATATCTCTATTGGTGCATATACTCTTGCTCGTTGAATGAATCAGGTTATGAGCATTTTCATGAAGATTCAACATTGTCCTTGACCATTCTGTATGATTCAAGGAAGCTGAAGATTTGCTCAAAGCCATCAATGTCCATTATTGCACAAGATAAAGAGTTAAAGCTCACAAGACTTTATTTATTCCTTGTGTAATTTATTTAGGACTCAAAATTTGTGAATCTCTTTTATAGGTTTAAAACTAATTTGGCTTAGCTTAAAAATGAACTTTAATTCTTGACCTTGTTTCCATCTTGGGAAAATCATTTTGTTTGACCAAAATTATTTCTAAATAAACTTGGGCTTTTCTTAAATCAAAATCCAGCTTAAAATTCATAAAAAGTGTTTTATGGCTTTCCTTAGCGACTAACCCCTTGTAACCAGTTAACTAACTGCAAGGCAGTAAGCATGTTTTATGAAAATTTAAGTTAGTCGACTAATTCCTTGTGATTAGTCGACTAACAGTTTCTTAGTCAACTAACCCCTCCTGTTCTAGTCAACTAATCGAGCCCGAAGAATTTATTCAAAGTGATTTTAAGTTGCTAGTCGACTAACCCCTCTTTTACTAGTCGACTAACAAACCCAGTTTTCCAAAACTTATTGTTTTTAACTCTCTAGTCGACTATTCAAGCTGTCCTAGTCGACTAACCGACTCCGGACTTATTTTGTAAGTGTTTCTTAAAGGCTCTAGTCGACTAATCCTCGTGTGCTAGTCGACTAATGATACTCTGTAAATCATAACGGCTAGTTTTTTCAACCCAAACGGCTATATTATTCTTCCCAACAGCTATATGATTATGAGAGCCTTTAAATACCATTTACATAAGTCTTGGACAAGTTAGTTATTCACTCCAAGTTATTTGAAACACTTTTCTACTAAAAATCAATCTTGTTCATCAATTATTTGAGTGATCCAAGCTCTTCAAAACCTTTCTCTCTAAGCCAAGACTAGTTCTTAATGTTGAGAGATATTAGTTTGAGCTCATTATTGTATTTATTCACTCTTGAAGGAGTTCACATTTGTATTATCTTATTCATTATTGTATCTTGAAAGATTGTAAGGGTTGTGAGAAAACCCTTGTGGGTGAGTTGTCTTCCACCTTTGAAAGAAGGCAAGTTGTAAAGGTTTCTCCACCTTGAAGGAGTGATTCTTAGTGAATTGTGTAATCCTCAAGACGGGGCTCTTGAGGCATGGATGTAGACGGAGATCGAACCACGTTAAAATTCTTGTGTTTGATTCTCTTTCTCTCTATCTCTTGCATTTATTTTATTTACTTGCTTATTAAATTGTTTACTTGTGATTCGTACTATCTTGATCATTTATCTTCAATTTGACTATTTGAATTAAAATTTTTTTAAATTAGTTTTTAATTCATAAAGTTTGCTGTACTCTATTCACCCCCCTCTAGAGTATATTTTCTGGGCAACAGGTTCAATTGGAACAATTCCAAATTTGCCCTCAATGATAACTTTTATCACTAGGCCTTCACTAGTCATGAGTGACATCTAGCAATATGTCATGACATACCCTAGGTGTGGGTGAATATACTATCGTGTAAATGAACCCTTCATGCTATAGATAATACCTCACCAAACAATGTCTTGATTAAGTTGGTTGGGTATGGATTCATGTCAAACCCTAACTTAATCTTGTGTTACAAATTACCAAAGTATAATCTCAATTAGGTAAACCCTTGAAAACTCTTTTCTTGGTTTCTTGCTGCTTTGGCCAAAGACTTCATTGAGATAGTATCTGTGAAGTAACTTTGACATTCTCCCTTTCATATTAAGGATGGTGATCCTCTATTGCACACTCACCTACCTTCATACATAACTCACTAGAGCCAATGAGTACCGATTACATCCTTATGATTAAGGGTGTACGAGATACTATCAAACTCTAGTAATTCATGTATAAGATAACAAGCGGTGTCTCAAGTCTAAGGATTACATGTGTGACTATACACATGAGCAGCTTTTACATACAAATAGAATTCCATAAGCTGTACTCATATTGGTCACGTTCGGTATACTTGTTCTCTAACAAGCACCCACATGTTTACTATAATGTCTCTACACAGATGGGTCGAGACTCACCATCCTACTATGGAGCTAGTATAACCTGTGCTAATCTTAACGGTTTATAATCGCCCAAATATATAAACCTATGATTATGAACAAGTCTAGGACAGATGTACTTGAAAGTTATAAGTCTCTTTATCTCAACACTTGAGGTTTAACTTTCTATCATACCATCCAAGGACTTTATCATGAACAGTAATTAAACACAAGTTTACATGATAAATAATAGTCATTTCATTAATGAATAAAGTTTCATACATGAATATATAATGAAATATAAGTCCCTATATACAACCTAACAATTGGTTTTAGGGCATACTTCTAACATGTAGTTAATTTGTGGATGCATGTTAAAGAACTTGTACACTGAACTTCATATGAAAGAATATTCTTAAGGAGTTTAAGTCAAAGGAATATTCTTTTGTTACGTCCATTTGTTTGGTAATCCTTAGACCTGAGACACCATATTTATCAAATGCATAGGTTAATAGAGTTTAATAGTATCTGATACATCTTTAACCATAAGGATGTAATCGGTACTCATTGGCTCTAATTAAGTTATGCATGAAGATAAATGAGTGTGCAAAAAGGGAATCATCACTGTCATCTTTGATAAGAGAAAATGTCATGGTTTTTTCATAAACATAAATCTCATATTGAATCTCTGGCCAGAGTGAGGTGAACTGTGAAAAGAATTTCATGGGTTCACCTTATTGAGATTATATTTTGTGGAACACATATCAAGTTGTTAAGATAGGGTTTGACTTATAACCATAGCTGATTATCTTAACAGTGACATTAGGAGATGAATGATTAAGTAACATGAAGGGTTCACATAGTTCTGCTATTCACCCACACCTAGGGTACGTCATGACATGTTGCTAGACGTCACTCATGACTAGTGAAGGCCTAATGGTAAGTGTTATCATTGAGGGCAAAATTAGAATTTTTCCAATTGAACCAAAAATAGAAAGCTTCTATTTCGGGAACATGAGATGTCCCAGTCCACTACTAGGTTGGGGTGAACCCAATGAGGCACACACACAAAGGGCATAAGTGAGTCTTGTTAGGTTTTTTATTTATGTGTTGGCCAATTCCGATTTCCAAAACACATGTTGAGTTATATTGGTTTAGGTCGTTTGGTTGTTTCACAAGCCATCTAGCATCGAAGAGCATCAAGATCAAGTTTACTTGAAGATTTCTTGAAGATCGAGGTTGAAGCTCTTTGATTCATTGTAAAATCCTTTTGAAGCTTTGCTAGGATGGTAAGTTGACTTAGAACCTAGGTTTTTATATGCCTTTAGGTGATTTAGAATGCCTAATTTACATAGGTATTATCCAAATATGCAAATTGGTTGAAAAATGTTCAAAATATTTTATTTCTATAATCTCTGCATAAGTGGATCAATCCAGGTTTATGAGTAGGATCGATCCAAGTGGCAGAAGGGTTTGGATCGATCCAAGCAAAAAGGTTGGATCGATCCAACTCGTTAAAGTTTTGAAAATCTTATATTTTTTTACAGATTTTGATGTGTTTTGACCTATAACAACTTCTACAAGTTTAGGTAACTTTACTTGGGTTATATATAGGCTGCTTTAGCCTAGTTTAGATATGGAGAGCATTGTTTACATGTGAGAAAATTTATTGATTCATCTTTAGTCTCCATAATTGAGAAACCCTAGCCTCCATAGCATGCAACATTTTCTCCATGGTGCTTAGCTTATCGTTGCATGTTCTTTCTTCTTTTTTTTATCTTTAATCTAGAGAGGTTGTAAAACCATACCCAGTTTGTTTAGAGGAATTCAAGGGATCGAATCTCGCCATTGTTATCTTTGGTGGATTTCCAAAGTGGTTGGGTTTGCTAGTGGAGTTCCGGTGGCTGCCGTCAATTACGGTGTTGATGTACTGTTGGTACATTGTGGACTGCGAAGACGTATCATGGAGTTTGATAAGAGGTGAAGATTGTGCTCGTTAGTGGACTCGTTCGAGAAGAAGCTTAAAGACGACGTGGACTACTTGGCTTGTGGAATCAAGTGTTGGTTACTAGTGTCAGAGTCTTGTAAGTTGTCTTTTTCATAGTGCATCCATTCTTTCCAATGTTTTTTAACCAGTTGGGGTTTTCCTCGTAAATCTTTGTATTCATATTTTTGCTTTATTTTCCGCTGCATATTGTTAATAATTGAACACATAGATTGTTTAGGGTTAATTGATTACTTAAGTCTATTTGGGTAAATCTAAATAACCCTAATTTCAAGAGACTTGCATCCTCAAGATTTTTCAATTGGTATCAGAGCGGGTTCGCTCTTTTGGTTTAATCGCTTGAGTGTGATCCGGCAAATTCGAGGATATAGATCCTTGCAAGAAGGATTATCTATGAGTAAACCACATTTGTCTGGTGAGTCTTCTCCTTTGATTGAGGACTTAGGTAAACACAATGAGGATGAAGACCTTCAAATTGCGTACAATGAATTGTATGAGGAAACCATGAAGGTAAAGAAGAAAAATATAAATTTAGCTATCAAGGTTAAGACTTTAGAAAAAGAAAGTGAAGTCCTCAAACAAAAAGCCCTAAATTATGAAGCTCTTGTTTGTCAATTAAAGACATATAGAGTCACTCTCTCCAATAAGCTTGTAGCTATTAAGAAATAGAGAAATACCCTTGTTGAGAAAGTTGATAAATTGGAGGGTGAAGTCAAGTCTAGGATTGATCAAGAAAGTGAGTTAGTTTCGACTATCACTAGATTTGAATTAGAGGTCAAAGATGCTCGTGAATTGAAAATTAACTTAGATAAAAGATCCGAGCAACTTAATATTTTACTTGGGACTGTTAAGAGGAATGTAGGAAGAGAAGGGTTAGAATCTACCTCTTGTGAGACTAAACCTACTTTCGGTAAAGTCGAGCCATCTATTGCTAAGATAGAAAAACCTTTGATGAAGCCTACAACTAACGTTGACAAAACTCCCAAGAATAAGTTTGTTCCTAAATGTCATGAGTGTGGAGTTTTAGGTCACATTTGGCCTCACTGTCCTAGTCTCAAGACGACCTCTAGGGTTACATCTAGAAGTGCATCTCATGTGACGCATCATAAATCTTCTAGTTTTGTTCCTACTTGCCACCATTGTGGTAAGAAAGGTCACATAAAACCTCATTGCTTTCACTTGAAATAATCTTCTTTTTCTTGGAATAGAAACATTCCTTCTAACTCGTTTAGGAGACTGCAGAAACTTTCCAAGCGTATCTAGGACCCCTAGGACACGAGTTGACTTGACTTCTAGTGGAAAGAGGAAGTCAACTCCTACAGTCAAGGAAGCTTCAAAACCATCCAACATTAGGACTGTTTGGATTAGGAAAGGGTTCCCCTCACTCGCTCTAGTGGATGTGAGTTCATTCGTCCGAAATGACGTTAAATTAGCCCACGTCCGAAACGATGTTAAACTACCCTTGTCCGAAAAGACATTAAACTATACATAGTTTGCTTAGGATTGCTTTTCATTATCTTTATATCTTGTTCCTAAAGCTAAACTATGTAGTTAGGATTTCTTTTTTATTTTTTTTCAATTGGTGTCATATTGTCAAAAACCCAAAAAGATTTTCTGTTTTTGTTTTGTGTGTTTTCATATCTTTGATTTCTCATATTATGATTTGATATGAACTTAAGTAAGTATTGGTATTGAATTCTTGATCATTGTGCTTGACATTTTCATGAATTGAGATTTTAGTCTAAGTACTTATCTTTGCTTAATTGTAATTTCATGAAAAGTTCATTATGATACTTCTTGAAACACATTGAATGACTTGTCTCATTACTTTTAGAGTTGTTTTGTGAAAAACTTATCATAAATGTGAGACATAAGATTATGAATTTTTGGAAAGTTGAATGACCAATAGTTGGATGCTTCTTTTAAAGCCCAAGCATGCTCGTGCCAATGTTTGCACCTTCTCACCTCTTTGCTTCTACAATACATCTTTCTTTATTGATTATGAGCTCATGTTCTCTTCAAATGCTAGTTCAAATGTTATTCTACAACTATAAAAGGCATTAGAAATATGAAATAGGAATGTGCAAAGAGTTCCAAAGAGAAAAGAAAAATATGTTAAAGATGCAAAATGCCCAAAAAGATGAAAGCACAAAAGTGCTAAGAAAAGAAAAAGAGCTATGAATTTCTCAAAAGTTGTATAAAAATACTAGCAATGGTACTTATCTTCTTTGAGCTCTTAGTCAAATTTTTCTTCTCCCTATGCATGTTTGAAATATCAAAAATTATAATTTCTCTTTCTTGCTTAAAAGAAGGCTTTCACTCGCCTTCATAGGTGAAACCAACTGGTTTGACTTCAACAAGTACTTGATCCATGAGTCTTATGATCTTGTGATTTAGATAGTTTGAACAACTATGATTTTTTTTTGTATTGGTTCATGTTATGCCAATTCACACACACACACATCAAGTGATGCTTTTGTGAACTTACCTTGATGCATTGTTAAGTAGTCAATACTTAATTTATATTCTTGGATGTGTTTTTAGTGTCTTGATTAAGATTCAATTAATACAACTTGCTCATATCTTATCATTATGTGTGAAATTTTGATATGGTACTCTTTCGAGTCTTAGTTTTATTGTCGACTTTGTTCTCTTGTACCCCTATTTTTATCTTGATTGAATTTTTTTTTATTTACCGTTGTCTATTCGTGACAAAAAAAGGGAGAGAATGATATATTTAAGGGGAGTTTATATTTAGGGGGAGAGTAGAGTATATATATATATATGTTTGGTATTGATTGTAAACAATGTCTCAAATGCTTTTATTTAATTGGTATATCGATTTTGACTTTTTTGTTGTTTGTAAACAATGTCTTTAATGCTTTTGTTTAATTGGTATATCGATTTTGATTTTTTTGGTGATATTTGTTTCAAATGATATCTTTGAGTAATTAGCATAATTGTAATTAGTATCTTAATGTATTATTTGTTTACTTATGCTTTGCTTATTTACCTATGCATGGTTTGATATTTTCATATTCTTTTATTCTACATAAGGTATTTTGTTTGCATGTGTGCAGAAAATAGGTTCAAGCATCATTTACAACTCAAGGGTTAGTACATTAGGATATTGAGTCTTTTTGCTTTATCGAGTTGTAATGGAAGTTATGGGGCTTTTATTGTTCATGTAAGGGGGAGAGTCGATTTTGTGGTTTTTCGAGTCTTTTGTCTTATGTGTAATCATTTTGTTGGTGTTTTGTCATGGAATTGCCAAATGGGAAGTTTGTTAGGTTTTTTATTCATGTGTTGGCTAATTCTGATTTCCAAAACACATGTTGAGTTGTATTGGTTTAGGTCGTTTGGTTGTTTCACAAGCCATCTAACATCGAAGAGCGTCAAGATCAAATTTACTTGAAGATTTCTTGAAGATCAAGGTTGAAACTCTTTGATTCATTGTCAAACTCTTTCGAAGCTTTGCTAGGATGGTAAGTTGACTTAGAACCTAGGTTTTTATATGCCTTTAGGTGATTTAGAATGCCTAATTTACCTAGGTATGATCCAAATATGCAAATTGGTTGAAAAATGTTCAAAATATTTTATTTCTGAATTTTTTGCATAAGTGGATAGATCCAGGCTTACGAGTAGGATCGATCCAAGTGGTAGAAGGGTTTGGATCGATCCAAGCAAAAAGGTTGGATCGATCCAACTCGCTAAAGTTCATACCAATAACAATTTCTACAAGTTTAGGTAACTTTACTAGGGTTATATATAGGCTGCTTTAGACTAGTTTAGATATGGAGAGCCTTGTTTACATGTGAGGAAATTTATTGATTCATCTTTAGCCTCCATAATTGAGAAACCCTAGCCTCCATAGCATACAACACCTTCTCCATGGTGCTTAGCTTATAAAGCATGTTCTTTTATCTCTTTTTGATCTTTGATCTAGAAAGGTTACAAAACCATACCCAGTTTGTTTAGAGGAATTCAAGAGATCGAATCTCGCCATTCTTAGCTTTGGTGGATTTCCAAAGTGGTTGGATTTGTCGGTGGAGTTCCGGTGACTGCCGTCAGTTACGGCGTTGATGTACTGTTGGTACATTGTGGACTGCGAAGGCATATCGTGGAGTTTGATACGAGGTGAAGATTGTGCTCGTTCGTGGACTCGTTCGAGAAGAAGCTTAAAGACGACATGGACTACTTGGCTTGTGGAATCAAGTGTTCGTTACTAGTGTCAGAGTCTTGTAAGTTGTCTTTTTCATAGTGCTTCCATTCTTCCCTAGGTTTTTTACCCTGTTGGGATTTTCGTCGTAAATCTTTGTGTTCATATTTTTTGCTTTATTTTCCGCTGCATATTGTTAATAATTGAACACATATATTGTTTAGGGTTAATTGATTAATTAAGTCTATTTGGGTAAATATAAGTAACCCTAATTTCAAGAGACTCGCATCCTCAAGATTTTTCAAGTCTCTTGAATTAAAGAGAGAATGAGAATATTCTAATTTATAATTAGCATGGGCTTTATTATTAATAGTTAATAATTAAGGGGCTAAATTATAATATGAAGACTATTAATTAGAAACCCTAGAGGTTCTCTATAAATAGGAGATGATGAGGTCAAACTAGCAATCAAGTCACCACTCATCAAAAAAGAGAAGAGACAAAAAATAAAAAAGAGGAAACCCTAGGGCCGTGAGCCACCAAGGAATTTCCTCTCTCTCAATTTTCGTGCTCTCTCTCTCCCCTCTCCTAGATTGCCTCTTCCAAGTCGTTGAGAAGTTGCAAGAGTTCTAGAGGTTTTGTGCTTGTATGGATACTGTTGGAGGCTTCATTCTTTTGGAGGTCGGATTCGACAAAAGCTACAACAAAAGGGATTCAAGTAAATGTACTTTAAAATTGTTTAAATGCATTATTTTTTTTATAAATTCATGATCCAATGCTTGTTCGAAATCCTGCTGGATTTTAATGGTGGATTCAAATCTTTCAAAAAGTTTTGTCGTATGTCTTCCGCTGCGAATCCACTACCATCGATTTCCTTTCATAATCTGCTTTTGTTGTGGGCTTTGGCTTTTCTATCATGATTTTCCTTGTAGAAATTCTCTGGAGAGGAAATCTGGAAGAGAATTAGAATCTCATTTAATAAATTCTATATCAAAATTAAAAATACTTAAAATAGCTTGCCATCTAGCAAAAATTTGTTTAGAAGCAATATTTTTAACATCTTTTTCTAAAACTGTTTTTGCACTTTTACAATCTACTCTTAATAAAAACTTTTGATTTAAAATATCACTTTGAAACTTTGAAATACATAATACTATAGGTAAAATTTCTTTTTTAATAGTACTATAATTCTTTTGAGAGTTATTCCAGATGCTAGAAGTAAAACGAACTAGTTGTTCTTGTCCTGAGACTTTTTGTTTCAAAATACCACCGTATCCTAAATCTGAAGCGTTTGTTTCTAAAATTTTAAAACTATTAAAATTTGCAATATGTAACAAATGTAAACTCTTTATAATAGACTTAACTTGTTTTACAGCATTGGTATGTTCTTCTGTCCATTCTGGGGGATTCTTCTTTAATCTATCATATAAGGGTTTACATATTTTATGTATGTCTTTATAAAAATTTCCTACATAATTAAGGCTTCCTAAAAATCTTTGTAATTTTTTTTTTTTTTTGTCTTTTATTTCATCTGGAAATTTGCTACCAAACTCTAAACTTCTTTCTATCGGAATAATTGTATCTTTGTGTATCCAATGTCCTAAAAATCTAATTTTAGTCTCAAATAATTTAATTTTGGAGGCTAAAACTACTAAACCATTTTTCTTAACAATTTTTAAGAATGTTTCTAAATGTTTCCAATGTTTATCTAAATCATTGCTATAAACTAATACATCATCAATATAAACTTGTTTACGC
This sequence comes from Hamamelis virginiana, assembly GCA_017140935.1. Lineage (NCBI taxonomy): Eukaryota > Viridiplantae > Streptophyta > Magnoliopsida > Saxifragales > Hamamelidaceae > Hamamelis > Hamamelis virginiana. Next base: position 779,195 of record JAESVK010000334.1, on the reverse strand, counting down.
TTAAAATCTGTATGCCAATGAATTGAAGCCACATGTACTAAAATGGAAGGATGGATTGAAGGTTTAAACAAAAACAAAACCAACTAGAAACAATAGAACCAAAAAACTGGGTTTCAAAGTTTTAAAGAAAGTTAAATAATTTTGTACCAAGCATTCTATGACTTCCAAAGCCAAAACTAAATCATAAAACCCTTCAAACTGAATCAGGAAGAAACTGCAATATAATATCAGTGGAGAAATCTGTATCCAAAATGACATCCAGTTTCTCAAGCTGCTCAATATGACTAATCATCTTGAGCACATGGTCAGGGGGATAATTCTCCAACTTGTTCACATGGTAGTTCAAAACTACATAACCGAAGGAATTAGGAAGAGACTGCAATATAATATCAGTGGAGAAATCTGTATCCAAAATGACATCTAGCTTCTCAAGCTACTCAATATGACTAATCATCTTGAGCACATGGTCATTAACAGAAGTCTCCTCTTGATACTTTGCCAATCGACTCTATTCACCGTACAACTCTTGCAGATGAAATAGAATTTATTTAGCACTATTGATCTTGTTATGCTGCTTCTTAAGCTCATTGGTCATTGATGCTAGCATATAGCATCTAACTTGCATGTCATCATCCTGCCACTTTCTAAAAGTGTCTCTTTCTTCCTCAGATGCACCATCATGAAGAAATGTTGGCATAGTTTCTTCCAATAGGCAATCTTATTAGAATTGAGAACTATTCTCAAATTCCTCAGCCAACCCATAAAATTAGGTCCGATCAGTCTGTTGTTTTTAAGGATTCTGGTTAAAGGATTAAGGTGAGACATTGGTGATCTACAATTAAAAATAGAAAATTAGCCATTTCATTTATTAGCCATTTCATTTATAACCATTATATTTGGGTCTTTAAATTATAGTTGTGTCTCCCATTATATTATCTAATCTCATATAACCTCAAATGGAATTCGAAAATCATTTTAAAGATTTTTTGTGGGGATTGGTGTCCCATTATAAATTAGTGAGTCTCACATAATAGTTTCTTGACTCATTAATTTACAATGAGTAGGTAACTCTTACCTAATGCTTCTAGGGTCAAATCATAAATAAGAGAAATATTTTCAATAAATAGGGGATGATGAGTCAAGCTAGCACTAAGCAACCTATAATCACATTAGAGGAGGCAAATAGAAGTGAGAAAACCCTAAGGGCCGTATCCCTAGAACTCTCTCTCTCCCATTGCTGAATTCCCTCTCCCTTTCCAAGCTTGCATTTTTTCAAGTGTTGAGTAGTTGCAAGGAGTTCTTGAGGTCTTGCGCCTATGTGGATACCTTGGAGGCTTCATCCACTTTGAAGCTCGATTCAAAAAACATCAAAGGCAATCAAGTAAGTATACTTTAAAGTTGTTTAAATGTATTTTTGTTTTATATTCATGGTTCAATGCTTGTGTTCGAGTCTTGTTTGGTTTTGATGAAGGATTCATGTTTTACAAAATTTTTGTTGTTTGTCTTCTACTGCGAATCCATGTTCATCAATTCCTTTCACTCTCGGCCTATAATCATACTCCAAATCATCCTCAAATGGATCAGCGGGAGGACCAAAATCCTCTATATGTTGCCTAGGGACTGGGGCGGCTTGTCTTAAGTGGTTAGGGAGGGGAAGGATTCTTGCTTGAGGATCCGTGGGCCGCCCATTGGGTTATTGAACGATCGGAGGATTATTGGCAACATCCACGGGGTCATTAACTCTACCCTGACCTCTAGACTGGGCTAACTCCTCTCGAAGTGGTGCTATGGACTCACGGAGTGTGGTAAACTCAATCTTAGTTTCACGATCAAATCTGGTAATTGACTCTTTCAAAGTGCCTATGTCGTTCTAGACATTGGTCATGTCTTGCTCGAGGGCTATGCAGTGTTCAGTCAAAGTCATGGTGAAAAATAAGCAAAGGTGGAGGTAGGGTGGATGTGGGGTGAATGTTGACACGTTTTAAATTACTTAAATTAAAAACACAAATTACCACTAATGAGCACATAAGGAAAGCTAAATTAAAAATAAAGAAAATATGCAAGTTGCGTGCCTAAGTATAAGAGAGGTGAAATAGGGAATGGGGAATACAATGAGTGAGTGAAATATATCAGAAAGGTAGCCTAGAGTTTGAAATAGATATGGGAAGCAATAAAGGAAATATATATATATATATATATATATATATATATATATAATTTTTTGACTATTGGGAAAGAGATAGAAAGCTTAAAAGGGACCTAACACAAATTTAATAATCTACCAACTAGTTGAAAGAAAATTCACAAATTTTCAATGAAAAATGAGATGTGTACCGTTCACCGAGGTGTAATGACGTGTAAAACTCCACTATGGATGTCGAATTGACCCAAATGGACTGCAAAATTGGAATCAGGACGTCGAAATATGTTGGGAAGGCTGCGAGGGTCAAAACTATAATTTCCAAAAAGTTGAGGGACACAACTGTAATTTCTAAAAAGTTGAGGGGCAAAACTATAATTTTTGGAAAGTTGAGGAACCAAACTGTAATTTCTATACATTTGAGGGGCACAACTGTAATTTCCAAAAATTTGAGGGGCAAAACTGTAATTTTTGGAAACAATATCGACGACATCAGCAAACACGTGGCAGTCAACGGTTGACCGGGTCAGGTCAACTGGTCAACGAAGCGAGTCAATGGGTCGAGCCAAGCCGAGCCTGAGATGTCAAGCTGAGCTGAGTCGATGACGAGGTGAGCCAAGCCACGCGTGGATCTGACATCGAACCGATCTGGGAAGTGAGGCACGTAGATTTGACGCGCGCACGTGGATCTGACATCGGACCGATGCTAGGAAGTGAGGCACGTAGATTTGATGCGCGCGCGTGGATCTCACGCACCAAAACGCAGGCTGGGCGTGAGGGCGCGTGGGTTACTTTTCCATCGACTGTTTGCTGTCGGCGATGGTTTCGACGACTGGTTCCTGTGGAGGTAGTCCGATGGTGTGGACAACCGTATAGGGTCTATATATATATATATATATATATAGACACACACAGGAGATAGAAAGCTACGTGTGGGGGTTTCCAAGAAAGTGAATATGGAGGCGGCGAGTGGGTATGGTTTGACAGCGAAAAGTTCATGGATCGTGGTGATGCTCTTATACCAATTGATGAGACTTGAATACCAAGAAAAGAAAGAGAGAAGGATATTAGGGAGAAAGTTTATTAATCATCAAGTCTAACCCCAAAATAAAAGGTTTATCCCCTTTATATATAAAACAATCCTACTTCTACTATGAAACTGATTAAAAGATAATTACAACCAAAATAGAAATACCCTAAATAAAATATAGATAAATAACATCTAATCATTCCTACAGGTCTCCTCGTATTTGTCTTCCATGGTCGTGAGCCTTGTGGATCATGATCCACATCACATAAGGATAACTCCACCCGCTAAACTCACTGGAAAATGAATATGATTCCAACGAAATGATGGCTCTAATCTTGTAATTCAAAGAAGGATGGGTGTTGAAACGGACAAGAGTGAGTTTGTCAAATGCTTAACAAGCTTTTACGTTAGGCACCACTACACCCATCACGTTAGATATTGACTAGAAAAAATAAAATTAATAAAAAATACTTTACCAATCAAAACTTTTAATTGCCTGTTTGATTGTCTGAATGAATTCATTTTGATTTACTTAGTATTGAAAATACAAATTCGTCATCTTAAATGGACCCATTAAAAAAAATTACAATCATTACCATAACTAAAATTATAAGATCAATTTTCTAAACATTCATGAAATACCCATTTAAAAAAAAAAAAAAAAAAACCTACCCCATTTATAATGATGATTACTATTCTCTTAAAGTTGTTCCATTTATAAAGATAATTTGTTCACAAAATTACATCTAATATCATGCAAATTTCAATGGATCCATGTTAACAACCAAGAGAGCCATAAATTAGTCTCCCAACCATGACAAGGCAAATTGCTGTAATAATATTTTGACAGCACAATATACATAAATAACTGATGTAGCTTACCACATCAATCACAAGAGTATTCAATTAAAAGAGAAAATTGGAGTTTCAATTCCTTCTCAGTTGTTTTGCTCAGTTTCTTTAAAAGTAGTCCTAACATTGTACCAGAGTTCTGAGGTCCAAGCACTAACTACAGAATGACTGTATATTCTGTTTCTTGTGAGCTACCAAAGAAAACAGGGTAAGGAATTCTCTATTCTATTCCTTTCTCCCCATTATTTTCTCCTCTATCCTCCTTTGGTTCTCTTGATCAAAACAAAATTGTACAAAGAACTGGCTAGCTATAAGTGCTAATAGGCACCAAAAATAAGTTTACAAATGAAAATCAAACAATGCAAGTGGTGAGGAAAATGATTAATCAGTTCCATCGGAATCCTCGTCAAACATAAATAAGTAGGGGATTAGAGGTGCTTGTTCATTATGTTCTACTTCTGCTCCCTCGCCGGTTTCCCCAGGAGTGTTCCAACCCAAGTGTCGCATATAAACTTCGTCGTAAGCTTCAATGTTCAAACCTGAAGCAAGAAATAGTTCCATCTCATTTACAAACCGGCCTGTTCTTGCTGTTAGAAAAGGCTTCGCTGCATCAGAGACCAAAGCCTTTAATTCTTTTTGTTTTGTTTCAGGCGTACTTGTTTGATATTTTTGCTCATTTCTGAAACAATGACGGATTTCAGTGTCAATTCAGGTATTGATAAAAATGATTGAAAAGATCACCACCATCCAATTTGATGACTTTCTATTTCCTAAACCGGTTGTCCTATTTTATCAAGAGAGCTCATCAAATTGTTATGATCATCCAATCAAGTTCCAAGACCAAGTTATAGATCAAGCAATTTAAGATGCAAATAATAATGAATCTATACCTTCTCAAGAATGAGTCAATCACACCAATAATGTGATGCACAATAATGTCAACATCTTCCTCCTGCATATGAAATGGAGAAGGGAGAGATTTAGTCATAAATAGTCAACCATTTATGCTTTGAAAATCATATGATATGCTAAGATAGGTAGAAAACAAAATCCAACGTTTGGTAAAAGAGGAGATGAATGATTATGTCAAATTGGCAAAAGCAAAACAAGTAGGAAATTTAATTGACAACTAAAGAGTTTTGTTTTAATGGAAAACAGAATCGTAAAAAGTAGTGCATGAATAATTTTGGATGTGGTTCCATGTCATTGTGGCTGTTACATTGATAAGCTATGTTCTTGAAGAATTTGTAAAACATGAGATGAATAATGCTGGCTTGTCCAGTCTATATCCTGCCCTGGAGAAAGGCGCCCTAAAAATATAGCTGGCAAGCTATATTTTCGTGCACATGAACAGAAATGGGAGTTTTCCAATACCATTTTTAAGATATTAGTTTTGCAAACACAAAATGAAGCCTTAATTTCTATTTGTTTCAACAAAAGAAGAATTAAAGTTGCTGGAGAAGCATGTATCATATTCATGTATGTTCATAATATGAGATAAATGTGACATTCCCAGCAACATTTAGCCCTGCCAACTTGTTTCATGGAAAGCAGCTGGCAAAGAAAAAAAAAAGAGAGAGAGAATATTGAAGAAAGCCACTTCCTTCATTCAAGGAGTAATGGAATTTTTTTTTCCTTTTTTTTTTTTTTTTTTTTGTGCCAAACACATGAAAAAATAAGTGTTTTCCAATACCAAACACAACTGCAAACCTTGACGGGCATCACATGTAGAAAGGCATTTTAATAACACATGCATTAACACCTTGGAGATGTACTGCAGAAGCCAAATTGGCGGGACCATTTAAAAAATTGGAAGTTAAATTAAAATTTCAAGAATTACACTTAAAATAAGGGGATTCTTATCAGTAAGGTAAGCACTTCAGCCTGTCAATTCCGTGCTTAAAGTCTTAAACCAAACATATTTGAGTCAACATAATGCCAGGTATAATGTCCACAAATCACAAGTGAAAATAGACAAATCTTCATGATTTGCCAACAGGACAGAATCATGTGGTGTACTTGCCTAGCTAGATAAGCTTCTTCCTCAAAAATTTATAAGGTCAGGTTAGAATGAAATCAAATTGGTCCACTGTGTTTTACACCAAGTCATTATGGAAAATGACCAACATCACAAATGCAGTTGAATATCTAAGAAGGCATCAACTTCAGGAAAACAAAACTGATGCTTCACCATCATTTTTACTTACGCTTCCCATTCTGCAATGTTTAGTTTAGATCATGGATTTGTAAGTTCAAATGAC
>JAESVK010000334.1:749958-770273 GCA_017140935.1 Hamamelis virginiana | reverse complement strand
TATAGAAAAATATTTGATGGATTCTGACAACTCTGATGCTCGGGATTAATGACTTCTCAAACGACGATTTCTTTGCTGAGTCAAGTCCTCCTCCTGTATATCAACACTAGCATCATCTGTTGGAAGAAAGGTAGTGCTCTGGACATCATGAGTATCATCGTCACTGTCTGAGATATCTTGGGTTCTTGCACGTGCCTCATTACCCGTGGCAGTTGTATCACCAAATATTGTTACCAACTGGTCATACTTACGACAAGTTTCTGTACGGAATTTTTTTGCTTCTGGATGTGCCTGCAATCAAGTATATACATTTTTTTTCTAAAACCCAACCAAGACATATGAAAAATATGTTCAACTTCCGTAGAATAATAATAATAATTAGTATACCTTTATGTAGGCACCTTCTTCAAGTCCGTAAAGATTCTATAACGCTTTCTCAAAAAAAAAAAATTTATTCATGCTGTCATTTTACTGACTATATGAAATATAGCAGCCCAAGACAAAAATCAAATAAAATAAAATAAGAAAAGAAAAAAGAAAAGAAAAAGAGACCATGGCCACCAATAACTCTAATTATTCTATCTTTGAACAAGTCACTATAATGATTCATGCTGTCACTTTTAAAGATTGCAAGACCATACACAAATAAAAAATTTACCCGGTGGTTAACTTGGCAGTGATAATTTATACAATCCCAGCAAGTATTGTTGTGTGAAACAAGTTTCCTAAGCATAAACTACTGCAATTCTAGATTGCAAAGACATGAGAGATCAAAATATCCTTATGAGAATAAGGAATTTCTAAAGAATACACAACACATAGATGATTGAAGTAAAATTTAAAAGATGCCTATAAGGATGTATATGATAAGTAGAGTGGAGACCGGAGCCTGATAGTAATTTCACACTAGTCATATGTAGTCCTAGGTTTTGTATAAGAATAGTGAGGGGACATGGCCCTAGTTTGGGTAAAACACATAAATCTAGTATTCCTGTGTGTTAAACAATAAATAAGTACTAACTAAAAAGAATATCGCACGCACTCATGTCACGAGACATTAGAATAAAAAAAACTATCATTTGAAACCAAATACAAACAGTATAGCTTTCCTACTTAATGTTGGTTTTTTTTTTTTTTTTTTCCTTTATAGTTTTTTAAAATGAAAACATTGTACAACTCATGTATGGTTACCAAACATCAATGAAATTAAAACCTGGTCAGGCTATCCTTAGCTGAACAGGTATGGGGTTTCTAAAACAGTCCCAAAGTATCATTAGGTTCCAAGCATGTATGGCATCCATATTGAAACACTGAAGTTACACACAAGCCCTGCACAAAGGATGTAACAATCTGCATACTTTTTTCAAGCTGGCAGCTAGATGTTTGTTTTAATCCAATAAACATGTGTAAATAAAATGAGGGGCAAAAAGTCTAATAATCATATTAGCTAGAATCATAGTTTTAGAAGATTTGGAGACTTATGCCTCAAGGTATGCATTGAGGTAAAACTCAATGTAAATGCCTGAGCTATATGTAAGCTTGCATCTCAAAGTTTGAGGTACATATACCAGTTAACTATTCAGCAAATTGAGATTGGTTTTTAGGTAGCATAGAAATGAGCCATTTCCCACAAACCAGAAGGAAAAAAAAGAGATGTAGAAGCCAAAAAATATAATAGTTCAGGAGAAAATTCCATCAATATCATATTCAAAAATGAAAGCAAATTCAGCTAGAAAAAATGAGCTAAATATTCTACATGCAGGGAAAGGGGAAAAAATGATCCGAGATAACAAAAACCTCAATTAAGCTGAACTAAATACAATTGCTTGGCTTAGTTGAATTGAGCTTTTCATTTTAAACGCGCACACACAAACACCATGAATCATAGAACTCATAATTTTTTTTTTCTTTCATTTTCATAGCAACCAAACAGATTGGCTACATGTAGGCATCATTAATGCAAGCTCAATATTCAACAAAATTCTTTGGGGATTTTCATCGAACGGGTTGTAGGCATAATTAATTAAGCTCAATATATTATGATTGGTAAAGAAATAAAAAGTAGAAACAAAAACAGGGCACGGGCACAAGGACACATGGTCAAAACATGTGAGACCCACATCACTATGGCATTTACAGTAAATTAATGGTGAATAATTCATATATACCGTACCAATTTGATATGAACTCAGGGAGAAGACAACAAAAAAAAATCCCACTTCCGGGGGGAAATCCTCTACGCAGTAGCGTAACTTTAAGAAAATATATTATTCATGTACTTCTAATGATTTACAATACGTTATTTATAATAAATCACCTTCCTAAATTTTAGGAAAAGAAACCCTTATCAATTAAAAGAAACCCTATCTAAAGAACTCTGATAGTACTAAGGACTCTAGCAAAAGAAAATAACTAGTACTAAGGACTCTAGCAAAAGAAAATAACTTCAAACTTATCTCCAAAATTAAACACCCCAAATTAGGCACGTATCATTCCCGCCCTCTCAAAGAAAGACCTTGTCCTCAAGGTCTAAAATCAGGAAACCGTTGCTGAATATCTTGCCAGGACTCCTAGGTTGCATCTTCAGGAAAAAAGTTGGACCACTGAACAAGAACTTGTGTATCAGCACAGTTATTTTTATTGACCATTCGGCGATCCAAAATAGCTATAGGTTCAATTTGCAATTCCCCTTCATGACCAACCGCAGGTAAATTAGATTGGGGAATCACCTATTCACCCAATTTCTTTTTGAAAAGAGAAACATGGAATACTGGATGGATATGAGAACCTTCTGACAATTCAAGTTTGTAAGCTACACTTCTAATCTTGGAGCAAACACGAAATGGTCCATAGTATCAGGGTGCAAGCTTCATATTATGGCGAAGAGCAACAGAAGATTGGCGGTAGGGCTGCAACTTGAGATAGACTTCGTAACAAACGGATCATAGCATCACGATCACGCAATTGACGATCAACAGCAGCCACAATGGAATCACCAGGAACATAATGAGTATAAGTGGGTGGTGTTTGACCGTATACCGCCTCATATGGTGTAATTTTGGTGGCTGAATGAAATGTGGTGTTATACCACCATTCAGCTAATGAAAGCCATTTAACCCACTGTTTTGGTCTATCACCTATCACACAACGTAGGTAATTCTCCAAGCACCGATTAACCACCTCTGTCTGCCCATCTGTTTGGGGATGATAAGATGACCCCATCTTAAGTTTAGAACCCTGTAATCGAAATAACTCTTGCCTAAACAAACTTGTAAAGGTACGGTCTCGATCACTTACAATTGAAAGAGGCATACCATGAAGTTTAAAAACATGATCAAGAAAAATTTAGGCAATATCCGAAGCTGTATAGGGATGAGATAACGGCATAAAATGGGCATACTTACTAAGCCGATCAACCACCACCAAGATAACATCCTTGCCGTGAGAATTAGGTAGCCCTTCAACAAAATCCATTGAAATATCAGTCCAAACCCGAGTAGGATTGGGTAGTGGCTGCAATAATCCCAGTGTAGCGACATTTTTAGATTTGTTGCGTTGACATTCATTGCATTCTGAAATAAATCGTCGAACATCACACCTTAGCCCTTTCCAATAAAATGAACGCTTTAAATGTTGAATTGTTTTGTGGACACCTGAATGCCCTCCAAGCGGACTGCTGTGCACCTCTAAGAGAATTAAATCTCTAAGTGGGGAAAAGGTGCCCACAACCCAGCGTCCCTTGTATTTGAGTTCACCCGCTTGCTAAACTTAACCTTGGTCTGAATCTGCATTCCTCTCCAATCATTGAATAATGGCTTGTAGTACTGGATCAGTATCCCATTCCTTTCAAAGTTGGTCTAGCCACGATGGATGAGGCATTGATAATGCCATTAAAGTAAAAGCACACTCATGCTGTCGTGATAAGGCATCAGCAACAATGTTCTCCTTCCCACTTCTGTAAATGATCTCATAATCATAACCCAATAATTTTGTTAACCATTTTTGTTGGGTTAACGAAGTAACACGTTGCTCCAGAAAATACTTGAGGCTATGATGATCGGTACGAATCTTGAAATGCCTTCTAACTAGATAAGGACGCCATTTGCCCACAACATACACCACTGCTAATAACTCTTTCTCATACGTGGATAAACCCAAACTTTTTGCAGATAATGCCTTACTAATAAAAGCAATAGGTCGACTTTCTTGTAGTAGCACACCCCCTAATCCATTACCTGAAGCGTCACACTCCATAATGAAAATTTTAGTAAAATTTGGTAAAGCAAGAACCGGTGTAGACACCATAGCCTTCTTCAAATTTTCAAAGGCTTGTTCAGCTTCAACAGTCCAATGGAAGGCTTCCTTCTTCAACATGGCAGTAAGTGGAGCACTAATTTTACCATAATCCCGCACAAACCGGCGATAGTAACCTGTGAGCCCCAAAAATCCACGTAAGCCTTTGAGAGTTGTTGGTTTAGGCCACTGAACCATGCCCTCAATTTTTGAAGGATCGGCAGCCACCCCTTTGTTAGAAATGATGTGGCAGAGATACTCCAGTTCTTGTCAACCGAAAGTGCATTTTGATCGCTTCACGTATAATTGGTGCATACGTAAAAGCTTTAAGGTGATTTGGAGATTGTAGACATCCATTTTGACCATGGGTATGGTCATGAATGGTTGCCTGTGTTTAGAGATGAAATAGGGTGTCAAAACCCTAAGTTGATAGTTTTACCCTTTTGAGTAGCTAGATAGAGGTCATTATCGCATGTAGGTTTTTAGGTTAGATCGAATCGGTTCTTTTGCATTTAGTTTTTAGAGAGTCTAGGAGTATCCCTATAAAGTTTCATGGCATTCTGAGCCAGGCTTAATAGAAAATAAGGCCTTTTGTGACTTGAAGGGCAGTACTGTCCTTTTAATCACTAAAGCTCTGAATAACTGTTGATCTTGTCTCGAATTGTCCCGAGACTTTGGCATGGATATTTAGGATGTGTTTAGTAGCCAAGTTGATCAATGGTAAGGCCTGTTAAGCCTCCTAGCTCATGATTGTCTCTCAAGGCTCAAAAGGCCATTTCAAACTCATATTAGGGTTTTAACCGGGAATGACCGGGATTCAGTCTTTTTATCAAACCAAAGCCTTCAAAAGCTTCAAAACACTTTCTTAAAATGTTTTAAAACTTGTTTCGAGAAGAAGAAATGATTTTGAAAGCAACTAGTTAGCAGATTTCAAAGCCCTAATTTGGGCCCCTAAACAGTAATCGGTTGACTTTTCCTCAAAATTTTGACCTCGGTCAATGCATTTTCACTTCAAACACTTCTTAAAACATGGAGAATCGAATCACGATCTTTTCGGCGCTTGAATCGTCGAATTTGGACTTAAAACGGGCCCGAAAAGCCCAATTTTGCCTATTTTCAGTGTTTTTTTTCTAAGTCAGGACTCTTCTAGTACTTGGACTCTTCTAGTACTTGCCATGTGTCCAATTCAGCCTTGGGGACTTTGGGATGGACTCTAACACCTTGGAAGGCTAGTTTAGAGCCCTTGGATCATTCCTAAGGGATTCAAACTCAACCATTGATCAATTTCAGGCTTCTCTATAAATAGAGAGCCCTGAAATCAGTTTTAACACACAATTAATTGGCTTTAGAGAGCTAGCTTGGAGAATAGAGGCTTGAGCATTGCACAAGCTTCCCCCATAGCACTCTTAGCTATATTCTTGAAGCCCTTGCAGTTTGAAGAAAAGGCTTGGAGCAAGAGGGAAGGAAGCAAAAGAGGTTAATAGAGTTGTTTAAAGTTTTTGCATTCTTTTTTTTTCTTCTTCTTCTTCTTCTTCTTCTTCTCATCTTCTGTGTCTATGTTGTGTTAGGGATGAGTGTTTAGGTTATGTTTTCATATTTTTTAGTATGCATGATAGGTTAGTTTATTTATTAGTATGCAAAATAGGGATTAGTTTTAGGATTTGTTATATAATAATGCATGATTAGGATAGAAGTTTTGGCATATGTTTTCTTCTTTTTCTTTTCTTCTAAGATTATGGATTAGGTGTTTTATATGTTAGTATGCATGATAGGAATTATTTTATAGGAATGCATGTTTTAGTCTCTTAGGTTAGTAATCATGTTAGGATGTTAGGTTATTCAAGTTTAGCATCAATATTATCATGGTTAGTTTCATCATTTGGAATGGTTAAGTATGATTGATATATGAATTGTGTTCGAGGGAGCATGCAAAGGTAAGTCCCTTCCATTGTGATTAAATAGACTATGTGAAGTATGATTATGATGCTATGCCTTGATGATAATTTTAATATGCATACTAGGTTGCATTTAGTGCATTTTTCACCCTCTTTTATTCATTATTTTAGGGTTTTCAACTACATTTAAAATCACTTTTAAATCTGTCCAAGGTCTAAAAGTGGCTTTAAAGTGGATTAAAACTCAATTTTTAGGTCCAAATTAACATAAAAACATGCCTAGGTTCGCATAGATAACTTAGATTACATTTAGGACACTTTTCATGCATTGTTTGCATTATTTATTGTATTTTTTATGCATTTTTCAGAAATTCCAGCATGCATATAATTAGTATTTTAGGTACTTAGACTAACTTAGGACTAGTTAGGAACCCTAGGATTAGGGAGGTTACTTGACCTCGCTTAGGACTGTCCTTTGTTGTAAGAATTAGGATAGCAATTGAATTCTACCTAATTTAGGAGTCTACTTCGAGAACAACTCTAAAAGTAAGTGATTTTGAAAGTGTATAAAATGGAATAAAATTCCATCTTTTATGCAAAGAAAAGTGTTTCGATCAAACCCTAACTCTTGAAGCTAGAGTCCTAGATAAGATAGAATCTTTTTGGCTATATAGTTCATTACAATAGGAGACTCCTAGGTAATTGAACTATGTGGACTTTGATCTTTATCAAGAAATTGGTAAGGTACGTAGGCAGTCAATAGGGCGCAAGTCCAATCTTAGGTTGACTACGAGTCTCCTAAGATCCTTAGGATTGTGTATACTTTTGTACTATCTATTATTATTATTATATATTATTATTCATATTTTGTGGTTGATTAGATAAATAGCATTGTTATGATAAGATTTTGATAAAGCCCAAACTTAATTAGGAGACCTTTAATTAGGGCGAGGTGGGTGCCTACAAGGAGTTCCTTGGAACCTTCCCACTTCGTAACCTAGCCCCCGAATCCAACTTTGATTCAAAGACCATGCCTTTCCAAAATATGGGATCAATGTTTTATTGAAAATAAAACTTTTTTTTGTGGTTTCCTTGTTCCCTAAAAATAAGGTGGCGACTCCCAGTTTTTTACAAACTCTCATCCTTTTTTCAAAAACCCAATCTTGAGTGGATAACAGAAAATAATAAACGTGGATAATAGAGAAGGATAAATCGAGACAAATAATGAATAATCCATAATCCACTCAAACTTCAAAGTGAACGAGAGGCCTCTCGATCCATTGGGATATCTAGGTTGGCTGGTTCACAGAGATGTTGTAAATGCTCCTCCCAACTGTGACTATACACCAAGATATCATCAAAAAACACAAGAATAAATTTTCGAAGGTGGGGACGAAATACCTCATTCATTAGACTTTGAAAGGTTGATTAGTCAACCCAAACGGCATGACAAAAAATTCATAGTGGCCATCATGGGTGCGAAAAACAGTTTTATGCACATCTGTATTATGAACTCGAATTTGATGGTAACCCAAACGCAAATCCAACTTCGAGAAATATTGAGCACCATGCAGTTCATCCAACAACTCGTCAATCACCGGTATCGGGTATTTGTCTTTGATTGTCACACTGTTCAAGGCGCGATAGTCTACACACATTCGCCACGTGTTATCCTTTTTCCTGACCAATAGCACAGGAGATGAGAAAGGGCTCACACTTGGCTGAATGAGTCCAGCCATTAACATCTCCTTTACGATGCGCTCAATTTCATTTTTTTGCACATACGGGTATTGATAAGGTCTAACATTTGTCGGTTGAGCATCGGGCTTTAACGGAATTTTATGATCATGGGATCGAACAAAAGGTAAACCAGTAGGTTCCTAAAAGACATCATCAAAATTAAAGAGTAATTTTACCATATCAGAATACAACTGGTCTTCTTCAGCATGCATGGTTAAGGCAAATAGTTGAGCCACTGCCCCTTGGATCGGTTTCGTGAGTAATTTGCCCATTTGCTTGTGGTCAACAAGCTTCACAATTCCACCTTTTCCCCCTCGCAACACATGTCGTTTCCCATCTGAATTGAACTCCATGCGAAGCTTCTCAAAGTCCCACACAATGGGTCCTAATGTTGATAACCATTGGACACCTAACACCATATCACAGCCCCCAAGTGACAGAAGTCGCATCTCAGTCTCAAATGTGGACCCGTACATGATCCACTGGAATTTATGACAAATTGCAGAGCTTTGAATTTTGGCACCGTTTGCAACAGTAACTGAAATTAGTTGGGTTGAATGGATCATGCACCCAGTTCGTTTGGCCACTGAAAGATCTAGAAAATTATGGGTACTACCAGAGTCAATTAGTATAACCACTGGTCGTCGTTTGATGTAGCCATGAACCCGCATGGTATGAGTAGATGCCGAGCCCACCAATGCATGGACAGAAATTTGAAGGTCCTTCATTTCCTGTTCTTCCTGTGCATCATCATCTTCTTCTTCGTGTTGACATTCCACATCACTGCCTTCATTGTCACCTAGCAATAGAAATAATTGCCCCTGTATATAACGCTCATCACATTTGTAACAAAGTCTTCGCTCTCGCCTGGCATTCATTTCGGCTTGGGTTAGTCGTTTAATTGGGGGTATGTTGCTACCAACGGTGGGGCGATTCACTAGTTGTTTAGGAGCTCCATTGCGTGTGTGCCTAGCTGCTGCGTCGACACCCTCCTCTTGAAGAAGAGCGAGGCTAATGGCCTGAGTGATGTTACCCGGTTTGAACATCTGTACACCAGTTCAGATCTCATCTTTGAGCCCACTAACAAAGCAACTAACATAAAACTCCTCTGTCAATCCTTGTGTTCGATTTGCAAGTTCTTCAAAGTGCTCCTGGTACATCTTCACAGACCCCATTTGATGTAGCTTAGTTAACTCCCCGATTGGGTCATCGAAAGCCGATGGACCAAATCGTGTGCACAAAACTTGTACAAAGTCATTCCAACACATCGATCCCTTGGTACGTTCGTACCATTGGTACCATTATATTGCCTTATCTTCAAGATAAATTGAGGCAAACTACACTTTCCGTTCCTCCTCCACATTATTGAACCGTAAATATTGTTCACATCTAAACACCCATCCCCTTGGGTCGTCACCTCCAAAACGAGGAAACTCAATTTTCATATGCCGAGCTTGAAATGAATTTCCTGTAAAATTTTCTACGGTGGTTGCCCCCATGGTGGACGTCAAGGCACCATTGTCACCTTGATGGGAAGGAATACGAGAATCAAGCTGGGTATATTTTAAGTTCAAGGCAGCAAGCAACTACTTCAACTCGGTTACTTCTTCAACTTGTTTTCCTTTCAACTGTCGGATAGCTTCCTCCATCTTCTTTGCATCCTGCGATCTAGTCCCTTCTACCATTGTCAATTGTCACAGGTCAGCCAGAAAAGAGCTGCTCTGATACCAATTGATATGAACTTAGGGAGAAGACAACAAAAAAAATCCCACTTCCGGGGGGAAAACCTCTACGCAGTAGCGTAACTTTAAGAAAATATATTATTCATGTACTTCTAATGATTTACAATACGTTATTTATAATAAATCACCTTCCTAAATTTTAGGAAAAGAAACTTATCAAAAAGAAACCCTTATCAATTAAAAGAAACCCTATCTAAAGAACTCTGATAGCACTAAGGACTCTAGCAAAAGAAAATAACTAGTACTAAGGACTCTAGCAAAAGAAAATAACTTCAAACTTATCTCCAAAATTAAACACCCCAAATTAGGCACGTATCACAATTCTTCCATTTGCAGTGAACTTTTTGTGCACTGTTAATTTTGTTATATATAGCCAACCTTTGAGATCCATCACTCACGCTTTCACAGCAAAATCATTAATTGCGTTCAGATTTTCACTTTGGTTTTCCTCAAAGTCCTTTAATTTCATTGCCTTATAATATTCACTTGAGCTAGAACGAAAACATGGTTGTGGGAGAGAGACAGGGGAAGAGAGAGGAAGGGAGAGAGACGGAAGAGGGAGGAGAGGAGAGGAGAGAGAGAAAATCCTCACCTTGCTTGGGTTGCTCAAATGGTGTGGTGAATGTCCGAGCATCAAGCGAAAGAGAAGGTTTGAAGTCTGAAATGAGAGCATCGGGTTTTTTCATTTTTCTCATTTTTTATTTTACTTCCTGCTATTTTTGCTTTTAAAAGCTTCAAAAATTTGCTTTATGATTATAACCAAAATTTTGCTTTTTTTTAGAAAAATATACTTTTAAAAATTCATAACCAAACAATACTTTTTATTTTTTTGCTTTTTTACTTTTAAAAGCAAATAAGCACTTAGAAAAAGCAAATCCAAATGGTGCCTAAGTAAACAAAGGCATGGAGAATGCACAAGATGAGCTCAATGAACCCATCTTACAATCCGAAGAATTGTTGCCAGTGCCCGTGAACTCTAAGCTTGAAGACATACATGTACAGAGACACAGATAGAGAAGACTGATGTGAGGGCAAAGCAAAAGAAGAAGAAGAAGAAAGGAGCTCGTCAAACATGAAACTCTGATCTTCAACTGCTGATTGCAGAAATGAAGCCGTCGAGCTCCACAAATTAGTGAGCTACCAGCGAACTGCACAGATCTGCAAGCCTACAGGAAGCAAAACGGATAGGGAAGAAGAAGAAAAAAAATTTCCATGGCCACCATTGCTGCTGGATCACTTCTGCTAGTTCTGCTCTCTCTCTTTCTCTATTTCTTCTTCTTCACTGTTTACTGTGCTAATATAAATAAAGAAAAAGGAAGACTGTGAAAAAAAATACGATGGGATTTCACTGAGAAGAAACTTCGTGTTTTTTACTTTTTTTTTTTTTTTGTTTTAAAAGCTTTTTTTGAGTTTTTTCGCTATTTTTTTTTTTTTTTTTTTTATATTGTTGTGAAAAAAAAAAAAAAAAGGAAAGACAGTGAAAACAAAGAATTTTGAGTGCTTTTACTGTCTTTTACAACGTTTCCACTGTTGTTTTATTTTTTTTGAGTTTTCACAGCATTTTTGAGTGTTGAGTATTTTTACTGTCTTTTTGAGTGTTTCCACAGTTTTTTTTTTTCTTGAGTTTTCACAGCATTTTTGAGATTTTTGAGTGTTTTCACAGCATTTTTTTAGGGTGTTTTCACTGTTGGGCTATTTTAATTGTGTAGGACTGTTGGGCTATCTTCACTGTGTTAGACTGTTTGAATATTTTCACTGTGTTGGATTGTGGGGGAGTTTTCACTGTGAGACGGGAAATCAAACGGGAATAGGGACGAGACTCTTAGCACTGCTCAAATTTATATATTGTATGCATCTAATATGATTTTCAAACAAGTAAATTTACCTAACTCGTACGTGGTAGATGCATAGATTGTCGTATATCTTCAAACAGGTAAATTTCATAAACTGTATTGTATGCATCAAATTTGATTTTCAAACAAGTAAATTTACCTAATCCGTATAATACACACATGTTAGAAACGTATATTGCCATACTTCTTTTAAACAGGTAAATTTATATGAACTGTATTTTATTCATCTAATTTGATTTTCAATGAATCCAAAAAAAAAAAAAAAAAAGAGTCCAATAATGCAACTCAATTTTAATGGATTCTTTGAGAATAAATATAGAAATGAGACTAATAATTCAAAATTTGAAATTAATGCAATTTAAAAATTTCCATAGAGTTCAATAATCTAAAATTTTTCCATAAAGAATCCCATATAGTTACAAACTCTAAAAGTAAACCATAATAAATGTAATATTATCAAATAAGGACAAATATGTCAATATAAAAAAAGGGTTGATCTGAGAGGGTGTTGAACCTCATGGTACGGAATCTAAATTATAGGGGTGTGTGGATAATTTTCCCTAAAATTTTACACTATAAAAAATTATCAACTCTCCTTTCTTTAATTTTAAAAGTAAAAAAAGTAGATAGAAGTTTATCTAACTTGACCATGAGAATTGAGATAGTAAAAAATTTTGCTTCCCAACTTTTCAGTATTTTGCATTATCAAAAGTTTAGAAATGATCAAGTAAGTATCTGTCCTTAAATTTAATTTAAGGTTCACTCACCCTTAGGATAGGGATATTGAAAAACTGACAGTTGGATTAGATAATCTTTTTATGTATGTCATGTCTGCTAAAAATTACAGGGATTCAACTGTTGGGTTTCCAAATATAGACTGTTAAACAATTGTTACAGTATCCAACAGTAAATACTGTTAGAGTGTTTCACGAATAGTATTTTAAAAACCAATGGTCGGATCACTATGATTTTTGGCAGACATGACATAATAAGAAAATTATCTAATTCAACGGTCAATTTTTCAAAATACCGGTTCAGTGTGAGAAAATGATGAATGGTCCTTAAATGATCAATTCTAATCAAAAGTTTGTGTGGGTTGTAAGGTTAAAAATAGTTTTTTATTTGAGAAAATTAAAGTTTGAATTTCCAAATTGTTACTGATTTACACTTTGTGCCCTTATACTAACAGTTATAATTCGCATTGTTTTAAAACCCGGACCGTTCATCGAACCGGAAAAGTTACTGGGTTAAGGGTCAACCGGGTTGAACCGTGACGTCATAAATATATTATTTATTTATTAGAATAAAAGTTGTAAATGATTCAAAAAATAATTTTTTTAAAATGTTTGTACAATCAATTCATATATTTGAATTTATGTGCAGTCATCAAAATTGAAAATTGATAATTACTATTGATCAATCTTTATTATATATATTTTTTAAAATGCAAGATAAGATTATTGTATTATTAAATTAGGTGCTTGGGTTTCTTTTTGTTATTTTGGATTTTTTAAGACTAATTTGCCTTTTTAGCCTTCTTGACTTTAAGAGATTTTAAAAATATTGGGACTATTTTAGTCATTTTAGCACCCTAAAAAAATTAAAATTAAAATTAAAAAAAAAAAAACGGGTTGATCGGTTTTTTAATCGGGTTGAACGGTTTTTTTTTTTTTTTTTGTAAAATGGGTTTTTGTGGGTTAAACCAACTGAAAAGAGGACCGGTTCAACTGGTTGAATCGGCCGGTCCGGTCCGGGTTTGATAACATTGATAATTCGAACACATTGGTCGCCTGTAGTTTTGATTTGTGATTAGCAATTTGATTTTTCAATTTAAAAATAGTGTTAGACTTGTTTTTGCATACCAATAGAGTTTTATGATTTTTTTTCAATATATTTTATTTATTGTGAATTTTATCTACTTAATGAAAAAAATAATTCATTAAAATTAAAATATATTGAAAAAAAATTATAAAACTCATAAATTATGATTGTAAATACATTAGCAATTTAGAATAAATTCTACATCTAAAAATAAAAAAGCCTAACACTATTTTTCATGTAAAGAATCAAATCGTTGACGGATAAGAGAGTGAGAAGTGCCACGAATTAAAACTACAAAGGATTAATGTGTTCAAATTAAAATTACAGAGTTGTTAAGTGTAAATTTGTGATAGTAAAGGAGGTCAAATTGTAATTTTTCCTCTTTTTATAATTTAAAAAATTTATTTTATATTTTTAGTTTTGGAACATGTTTCATTTAGTACTCGTTTTACCACTATTTTTTGTTGTTCATTCTAAAAATACCAATGTGCATTGAATATTTTAAGGAACTAATTGTTGGATTGCATACCCTCCTTATACAAGTCATACATGCCAAAAATCATATTGAAAATGGTTAAAATTTAAAAAATCTCACCATAAAAAACTACAATGTGTTAAATTATAATAGTTTTATAATGTCATTTTTTAGAAACTAACTATTGGATCACTGTAATTTTTGGCATGCATGACATACATAAGAGAATTTTTAATGGGGTATTATACGAGCCCTTTCAATGGGTGCTATTTAAGCTACCATTGTGAGAATTTGACATTAGCACCAAAATAGCTTGCTTTAATAGGATGCCAAATTTTGGCAATGGCAACAAGCTCCACCAGTAAAAATTATCAAAATTTTCTAATTTCTATATTTTAGAAACCGACTGTTGAATTATTGTGATTTTTGGTATAAATGATATGTATGAAAAGAATATTTAATCCAATAATAGAGTTTTTCAATATACTAATTCCATAATAACTAAGAAGTCAAGTCCTCACGGTAGGACGGTAGTTATATATGTACATACTTGTAAGAAAATTACTCCATACTAAAATATGGAGTAATATTATTATATGGAGTAATATTATTAGTATTTACTAATTTTATTAAAGTGAGAAAACACACCACCATGACCGTCGAGATGGAGCTTTTTGAAAGGATGTGGTGATCATAAATTCGCAGCGGAAGACGAATATAAAAACTTTTAAACATATTCGAATCCAACCATCACATTCCAGCAGGAGTTCGAACAAGCATCGGATCATAAATAATAAACTAGAAAGCATATTAAACATAATAAATACTTACTTGAATGCCTTTCGATGTTCTTTGTCGCAAACGAATCCTAGCTTCAAAACGATAAAACCTCCAAGGTATCCACACGAACTCAAGACTCTTCAAAGTCCTCGAACTTAATTAACACTTGATCAAAACAAGCTTAAGAGGGAGAGGGAAGAATTCGGCCACCAAGAGAGGGAGGAGTGCTCACGGCCCTGGTGTGGGGATGGGTTCTTCTCTCTTCTTTTTGGGGTTTGAGTGGCTTAGTACTAGCATGCACTCTAACCCTTGTATTTATAGGAAATACAAGAGTTTCTAATATTGCAACTAAGGCCCACTTTCATTAACTATTATTAATAAAGTGTCATATTAAGTTGCATTTAATTAGAAACTTACCCCTCTCTAAAATTAAAGAGCTCTCTTGAGTCTTATTGTGTGTGACCCTTTGGGTTCACCCCAACCTAGTAGTGGTTTGAGACATCTCTTGTTCCATAAAATAAAAACTTTCTATTTTTTATTCAATTGGAATAATTTCCAATTTTGCCCTCAATGATAACACTTACCATTAGGCGTTCACTAGTCATGAGTGACATCTAGCAACATATCATGACGTACCCTAGGTGTGGGTGAATAGCAGAACTATGTGAACCCTTCATGTTACTTAATCCTTCATCCCCTAATGTCATTGTTAAGATAACCAGGTACGGTAATAAGTTAAACTCTATCTTAACAACTTGTCATATGTTATACAAAGTATAATCTCAATAAGATTAACCCGATGAAACACTTTCACAGTTCACCTATCACTCTGGGCAGAGATTCAAACTGAGAGTTATCTTTGTGAACTAACCCTGACATTCTTTCTCATAAAAGTGAGAGTGATGATTCCTAATTGACCACTCATCTATCTTCATGCATAACTTATTAGAGCCAATGAGTACCGATTACATCCTTAAGGTTAAGGCTGTACAAGATACTATCAAACCCTAACAACTCAAACATAAGACATATATGGTATCTCAGGTCTAAGGACTACCAAACAAATGGACATAACAAAAGAATATTCCTTTGACTTAATCTCCATAGGAACATTCTAGTAGATCAAGTTCAGTGTACATATTCTCAAATATGCACCCATAGATTAACCTCAGTGTCAATACACTAATAGGAAATATTACCTATCCTCCCAGTGGAGTTGGTTTAAATCTGTGCTACTCTTGACGATTTATAAATATCCACTTTAATAAACCTATGAGCAGAACTACTTTAAAATAAATGTGTATGAGAAATATAAGTCTCCCTATCTCAATTACCTGAGATATAAATTTCTCTTATCATTTATTAATGGACCTTATCATATATATATTTAAATATATACAATAAGTAATACCTTTTAATAAATATTGTTGGCCCAAAATATACTCTAGAGGGGGGGTGAATAGAGTATAGGCAAATAAAAATTACTTACAAAAATGGGATACAATAATTTTGCAAACTTGAAATTGGATAAGTAAAATGCAAGATTGAATATTAACTTAATACAACAAGATATAAAACCAAGAACTTAAAGTAAAGAGATTGAGTTAGAGAATCAAAGACAAGGTTTTAACGTGGTTCGGTCTCCGCCTACATCCACGCCTCAAGAACTCCGTGAAGAAGGTTAATCCACTATGCAACTCCTTCAAGGTGAAGAAACCTTTACAACTTGCCTTCTTTCAAGGTGGAAGACAACTCACCCACAATAGTTCTCACAAAACCCTTACAAAACTCACAATACAAGAGATTGAATATTGAATGATACAATGAATGCTTCTCAAAGCTGATTTGTAATCAATACAAGAGCACAATAACTTCTCAAGAGATCAAATGGATGAAGCACAAGAGTATTTAATCAATGAGAAGAGTGAATAATGAATGCTTGAGAGTAATGAGTGTAAGACAAAAGATTTGATCACTTGGTAAGCAATAAATGAACACCAACCTTCAATATATAGCCATCCTAAACCCAAATGACCGTTTGAAACCCTAGAAGTCGGATTAGGAAGGTTTTAGGGTGGTTGGGGAACATTTAATGCTTGAATGACTAGTTTAGGAAAGAGTCGTTTTGAAGTTGCAGAACCCTTAGTCGACTAATACAAGCTTGTTAGTCGACTAACAAGGCATTTTCAAAGGTATTTTTCATTCCCGGGCTCGGTTAGTCGACTAGGACAATCTTGTTAGTCGACTAGCTAAGCAAAAACCAAAAAGAACAAAATCTGGGTTTGTTAGTCGACTAGAACAAGGAGGGTTAGTCGACTAGCAACTTAAAAACATTTGAGAAATTTTGATCCGGGATCGGTTAGTCGACTAGGACAGGGGGTATCAGTCAACTAGCAAAATTGCAACCAAAACATAGCTACTGACCTTCCATTAGTCGACTAGCAAGAGAGGATTAGTTGACTAAGAAACCATTAGTCGACTAGTCAAGGGTGATTAGTCGACTAACTTAGAATTTTCATAAACATTGCTTCTGTACTCCAATTAGTCGACTAGGACTAGATGTGTTAGTCGACTAGTGAAGTTGCAAAGGCAATAATTCGAAATTTCTAAGTCAAAATCAACACTAAACACTTTGACACATTAACTAAGTGTTTCAAAACATTTTTGGTCAATTTTGAAAGCAAATTGAGCATGAATGCTAATGCACAATGAGATAAAAAACATTTCTCTTGAGCTTTACACGATTGATCATGAGAGAAGTCTTACAAAGAGTTCCTAAAGTATATGTAGATCAACTTGACTTCAATTTGGCCTTTATGAGCTTTGAGCAAGTCTCCAAGTTGGTCTTCAAGAAGTGGACATCTTTGACACTTGTAGTTTATCACCATGAGCTTTGATTTGAACAAATAGCACTTGGAGTACTTGATGAATGTTGATGTAGACTTCCAAAGACAAACTATGGATACATAACACTCAACCATTTGTTAGAAGAGAAGTATGGTTTAGTTATCATCAAAATAAGGTCAAGGACCTTAGGGCTAACAAATATAATATTAAATAGACATGTCATTTAGGATTGGTTTTAGGGCATATCTCCAACACCTTTTCACCTAAAATATGGCCTAACTTTATATTTTTATTTTCGAAAGTAAAAAATGTAGAAGGTTAGAGCAAGACAAAAATGAAAAACCATAGTGAAACATTAAGGGTGTGGGCGGGTCGAGTGAGGGTGGTTGGTGGGTAAAACCGCTAACCAACCCACCCTTGGCGGGTGGTTAATTCTCCCACCCGCCAATCAACCCACCTACCTCAATAACAAGCAGATTGGTTAAATATATAGCGGGTTTCAACCGGCCGGTTGGGCGGATTGAGCAGGTGAAGCATTACTCTTTTTATTTATAAACACCCATAGTTCCTAAAACCTTTTTAACAAGAAAAAATACCTGAAATTCATATCTAATAATGCAATATTGTGTTATTTAGTCATTAAACTATAATCCAAATAATTCTTCCAATAGTAATAAACTAAAGTACCAAAATAAATTACCCTATAACAATAAAAGCTACTAACTAGATACATAATAATAAAGGTTCATTGTTATTAAAAAATCTTACAAACTAACATATGGTTTCACATTCAAAATTGAAAGGACATCAAACAAAATAAGTGCATATTCAAACTATCATAATAAATATCTCTAAAGAAATAAAAAACACTAACTTGCAAGAATACCCAATTAAGAAAATGTAGTAATGAAATTTATTTTATATAAATATATTATTTATTTATATATAATTATTTGGCGGGTGAGGCGGGTTATCATCTTTATATCCGCCAATAGACTCAACCTGCCAAAAATTCGTCAAATCCACCAAACCCAATCCATTTAACCATTGTAACCGCGGATTGCGGATGGGGTTGAGGTCGGGTCTGCCGGATTGGGAGGGTTTTTGCACACCCATGACTGAAACATGAATTAAATCATCGCGCCAGGCCAGCACAAAAAGCATGAGGTCTCTCTCTACGGAGGAGGAGGAGGCGCGGTGGCAGGGTGGTACATATCATTATATATAACGTTCCGAAAGCTTCTGCTTCTCTGGCGAACTTGAGGCTGCAACCTTCTGGTCAAATATCCGTAGAAATCTCCAACCAAGTGAACCTTCACCTCATCTTCCTCGTATCCGTATTATTCTTGGTCTAAAGCTCTGTTTGTTTTGCAAGAAAACGTAGTAGAGGAAATGAAAATGTGGAATCTTATAATAAGTTGCCAGGTTTTCTTTTCTTTTCTTTTACCACGCTTTCCCAGCAGCCAAACTGACTTAACTTAAAACTTGTGTTCAAGAAAGGCAAAACTTTCAGGTCGTGTTTGGACGCCCCTCCAAAGTTGCATTGCTCCATTTTTATTCTACATAGAATTTTACATACAGATATATCATCATAAATGCGACCCTTATAAAAATTAGCAATTGTAAAATTTCAAATGGTGGCGTTTCAAGAGATTTTATTTTATTTTTATAAATTTTTAATAAGCGGCTTTTCAAGAAGTTCTAAAATTGATCTTATGACCACCATTTGTGGTCATAGCTCCAATGTTACTAAATTGCCCTTATATAAGCATTATAAATATGCAATCTTTTCCTAGGGAGAAGTGGGAAATTTAGAAATTTTTCGATAGAGGGAGTCACTAAGCTAATGCTTGATAGTTTTTGTAATGTAGAGAGATCTCCATGGAGTATCTTTAGTATCATTAATGATTGTATTATGATAATTTCAGAGTGTGGTATCAATATTAGTATTTGCTATGTTTATTGAGAAGCAAATAAAGTGGCAGATTTCTTAACTAATTTAGGTCACTAGATTCAGAGTAATTTTGTTTGAAATTCTATGTTTTTTAGGGAAATTTTGTCCATTACTTGGGAAGATGTGATAGGTAGATCTAGCCTGCAATGGTGGTGATCTTTTTTTATTTCAACAATTATACATAGATGCAATCCTTTTTGCTTTTTTTTTTGGGTGGTTTTGGCAATCAGCAGAGCTGTAAAATGACAAATTAGGCATCCCTTTTTTTATTTCAGTTTGAAGGTTTTATATACATGCATAAAATTTGAGGAATTTTAATATTTAAGTTGTTGTTTAGCAAAATAACGTCTAAATTACTGCTACCATTGCAAATATGGGTAGCTGAATGTGGATGCCCTAAAAATAGTGGGAAGTGGGAAGCAAATAAGAATAATTTGAAAAGTGATAGAATAAGTGTATGTAAACAAGACTAAAAAGGCATAAGAGATGTGTGATAGTGTCGACTTGGAAGTGTTGAAACTGTTAGAAGATGCTTTGAAGCTTTCATGGACAATATGTAGAAATTAGTGTTACATGGTCTTGGGTAGAACTCAACCCCAAAAGCTAGCTCAAGAGGTGAGAGTGCCCTCACGCTTATATACAGCACATTACTTTCATACTTGGGCGATGTGGGACTTCGCTTCACACCCTCCCTCACGCGCAGTGTGCTCACTCGGCAGCACCTGCAGCGTGCAGGCCAGGGACACGCACCCTACCCATCCCTCGGTATGCCGGCTTTGATACCATGTTACATGGTCTTGGGTAGAACTCAACCCCAAAGCTAACTCAAGAGGTGAGGGTGCCCTCACACTTATATACAACACATTACTTTCATACCTAGGCAATGTGAGACTTCGCTTCACACCCTTCCTCACG